>CAUYQG010080650.1:0-21661 GCA_963574415.1 Tarsius wallacei
TCGGTGGCTCAGCCTGCAATCCCGCACTTTGGGAGGCTGAGGTGAGTGGATTGACTGGGTCTGCGGGTTCGAGACCCGCCTGGGCAACTTGGCGAGACCTCATCTCTACAATAAATCGAAAATCAGCCAGGCGTGGTAGCGCGTGCCTCTAATTCCAGCTACTCGGAAGGCTGAGGCGGAAGGATCGCTGGAGCCCAGCAGGTCGAGGCTGCGGTGGCCAGGAGCGGCCACTGCACTCCAGTCTGGGTGACAGAGTGAGACTCCAACTCAAAAAAAATTAAAAAATAAAATAAAAAATAAAAGATAGTGGGAACTGGTCCCTTCACAAGCAGCACATGGGGCAGAACCATTGAGATCACTATAGAAACTGCAGAAGCGGACATGCTGGCTCTCATTCCAGGCAGTCAGTTCACTTTCCCTTGTGTGTTGAGTTTGTCTTCGCTTTGGCACTGAGATTGAATAACCCACCAGAGCTGTTTCTCACTGACACGTTTTGTAAACTAGACCCAGTCATTTTGGCTCTGGAAAATTTCAAGAGCTGCTTCCAGCCAGCCATGTGTTTCCACAGTCAATGCAGTCAGGTGGACAGAATTCGTTTTTCCAGTACATCCCACCCGTGTGCTCTCCAGTTTTTAATCCAAGGATCCCCACAGAACAAGTCCTTTAACTGTTTACAAGCCACACACTCTGAATAGATGTAAAAATCAGCATTGATTTTTACTTCAAGCTTGGAGAGGGTTCACTCGCTCTTTCTGTAGCGGATGCTGCCAATAATTGCACTTGTGGCAGAACTGTGCCAAGTGTTCCGCATCAGCCAAGGCATCTGAAATAGCAGGAATCATCTAGAATAGAAATGAGTCATTTATTTCTCCTTCACTCTTCAGTATATGCCTCAGCGTTTACCATTGCCTTGCTGCCCTCTGTAGTGCTATGTGCAGCAGAGAATTCCTTCTGCGTTTCTTTCCTTTTAAAAATATTTGACAGTGAAACCAATAATAATGACCTCTTCTGTAGCACTTTTCAGCAAATAAAGTATATATTTACTTTAATATACAAGGAGGCTATGCAGAATGTTTGTTAGCAACCTTGTGAAGTAGAGAGTTATTCTCTTCTCTCTGCTTGCAGAAAAGAAAACTGAGGCTCAGAGAGGTTGAGTGATTCACTCAAGGATACACAGATAGTAAAGGCCAGATTTGAAACAGAAATCCAGGCCACTTAATTTCATTCAGACTCAGGGCTCTTTCCATTATTCAATGCTGCCTTTCTTTAATAATGCCTTCCAGGAACAAATTTTTGCCTCTAAAACTTTGTAATAGCTTTGTTTACCATGTTCAAATCTAAGGCAGAGGATCCAGGGGCATATACCACCCAGGCCACATTCACAAAGAGCAGACAGACAGAGACGAATGCAGAGCATACAGATGGCTGCTTTAAAGCCCAGCCATCAATATGGATTACTACACAGCTGACGGCATCCAAGGAGAGCCCCGTCAATTTAGCAACGGGCAGTGACGAACAGTGTGAGCTCTGCCATTGTCCATTCTGCACACACCTAGAGGGGTTCAAACTTGACACCTGAAAAATTGTGGGGTACACAACCCAGGCAGCTCCCTGATAGTGCACAAAGTCCCCGATCAGGTCTTTTCCGTGACTGCAGAGTGTCCAGGATGCTTGAAATGGCTCTGTGAGAGGGTCTGAGCCAGGTGTGGGTCATTTAGAGAGAGTGTGTCTGGCAGAATGGGCTCCGCAAGAGCCGGCCACTGCGAGCAAGTCCTGCCCTTTCCTGTACACTCTAGCCTTTGCCTTCCCATCCCCCACAGCTGCTGTGGAGCTGACAATAAAAAATGATGCCCTAGGCTGTCCTGTTTTTATTATTAGTTATATGGCATCATAAATGTACATAGAGATGTTCAGTAAATGAAATTGTGCCAAACACCAAACAGGGCCACTGCCCCAAAGATCTTTTGGCCTTAGGGCAATGGCAGAACAATATAAGGGAAACAAAGGGGACTGAGAGTCAGATGAGGTGAGGTTTCAGTACAGTTTGGCCTTTCAGAGGGGGAGGACTGGCAGCCCAGGTTAGGGGAGAGGTATGACATATAAAACACCTCACGGGCACGAAAGGCTTGGAGGCCAGCAGTTCAGGCTCCCAGAATGGGCTGGGAATGGTTTCAGAAAGTCAAGGGAATTGGGCCCCACTGTTACTGAATAAGATAAATCCAAGAGGATGGGGGAGACAAGATTATTTGCTCTTGATCATGAGCTCTCTGACTGACTTAGGAGGGGAATAAGCAGCAGATTCACCCCATTTTTTGGTGTCCCATTTGATTCCACTCAGTATTAAATTGCACAGACCTCTCCGGCAGACTCAATGTGTAAATATAGGACAATAACTGGAAATTTATGAGGTTAAATATGGAGGAATTGCTGAGTAGTAAAATGAAGAGACATAAATTACAGGAAATGCAGCCCTTCAATGAATACATTATGCATAATAATGAAACTTTTAAGAGGCAACAGTAACCAAATACCAGAAGAGGGTGGAAAAGGGAAAAGCCAAGCAAAGATTTGGGACTAGGACAGTCCAAAGTCAGAGCTGCTTTGTCATTGTTAAATGGTCATAGCAAGCCGGGCTCGGTGGTTCAGCCTGTAATCCCGTGCCTTGAGAGGCTGAGGTGAGTGGATTGCCTGAGCCCGCGGGTTCAAGACCCCCTGGGCAACTTGGTGAGACCTCATCTATACAATAAATCAAAAAATTAGCAGGGCGTGGTAGTGTGAGCCTGTAGTTCCAGCTACTTGGAAGGGTGAGGCAGAAGGATCACTGGAGCCCAGCAGGTCGAGGCTGCAGCGGCCGGGAGCAGCCACTGCACTACTCTAGTCTGGGCGACAGAGTGAGACTCCAATTCAAAAAAAAAAAAAAAAAGGTCCTAGAAGTTCCCTTAGATTTCTGTGGCTCTTCGGGGAGGACAAAGTTGAATAATTCTAAAAGAGCTAGCTGATATGGTGTAGTGAAGAGAGTGTGGGGAGTGCAGTCTGAAGGGTGACTATGCCTCACTGTCCATGTGACCTAGGCTTTACGAGCTCAGTTTTTCCATCTGTAAAATGGGTTTTAATAAACCCATTTCATAGAACTATGAGAATTAAAAAGGCATGTAAACCACCTAGCCTAGCATGCAGAAACATTTTTTAAAAATGAATTCCCACTAAGACGCATACCAAATGATAATACAATTTTAGCAAGATACAGATGCAGAAGTCAGGTCTGGCTGGAGAGCTTGGGAAAGGCTGAGGTGGGGAAGCAATTGCTGACTTGGCTAGGTTTTGATGAAGAGATGTAAAGGGCATGAATCAAAGCAGGAGAGGAAGAAAGGACGAGGAATATTCTGGCACCAGAAGGCAGGGAAAATAGAGAAGAGTAAGTGAGGTGGGCATTGGGCCCATATCCTGGAGGTCTTGACTGGCATGTTAAGTCATCTGGCCTTTGTTCTGTCGGCACCGGGCAGACATCAGAGGTATAGGAATAGGCAATCACATTCTCAGAGAGATGCTTATGGAAGATTATTCTGGCACAGTGCAAAAAGCATATTGGAGTAGGGAAAGACCAGAATCAGGAAGGCCACGTCGGGGGCTGTGGCAGTGGCAGTCTCGCACATGAAAGCAAAAGTCCCCTGCCCCACCCTAACCACCATCAGACAACCAGGATTTCTGAAATACACCTTGATAGCCGGAGGAGAATGGCCGCTCATTCTGGTGAAAATCCGAGTCAAAGAAAGAATGGAAAGTATCAACAGCCTGTGTTCAGTGAGGTCCCTGCAGTTCCGAACTGTGGGCAAGAAATGGGTAATGCTGACTGAGCTTGAAAAAGTGCAGCGGAAGGCAAACAAATAAATGATTTAAGGTTTTGGAAGAAAGACTTTTGAAGAAAGCTTGACCTTAACCTCTGGAGCTTAGAGCAAAGCTCTACTGAGAGAAGGTGGGTTGCAGTAGTAAATTGGTCTGGACAAAACGCATAGAGAGTCATTATAAGAGGAGAAAACCCTCCTCACCTTGTTGGGGCAGTGACTGCTGATAAGACACGTCCTTAAAGGGCAGCCTGCTGAGAGGAGTTGGGCTAAATTCAAGGACAATAGCAATCCTCATTAGGGCCAAAAGCCAGGGGCTGTGATATGGGGGTCAGCTTACCAGGCTATTTCAGAGCTGCTTGCCTATGGCTGGTTGGCTCAGTTGGATGGAGCAGTGAGTTAATGAGGCCAAGGGCAGGAGGCTGAATTCCTGCAAAGCCAGCTAGCTTTATACTTTTCCATGGCTGTGGATTTCACCACTAAGCCAGACCATGCAGCTCACACATATGTGCTTACTTGCTATGGGTGTCACCTCAAGTTCACTGTCTGAGGATTTCACAGAATTCTTAGCAAATGTGTAGATATGCTGTTTTGTTGGAGGCTCAACCAAAGGTCTAGCCTAGCAGAAAGACGTTAATTCAATTACACCTTTCTTCATTCTGTCAGTCAACAAATACTTGAGCGCTTACTCTGTGGCGTATTGTGCTGGGTACTATGGATACAGTAGTAAATAAGAAAAAAAAAAGACATAAAATGGAAGAAACAGAAAATTCAGTGCAGGAGAGAGGCAAAGAGAATATCCAGGTTGATATAAATGAAAGTTTTAAGATGAGAACTGACAGCAGTGCAGCAATCCTAAGGGGAAAAAAAAATCCTGATTAGAAAAAGAGGACAAAAATCTTAGATGATGCCTCCAAGGGGAAAAATTAAAATAAAAAATAAAATAAATGCTGAGATGGCTAAAGAGTTTGAAAATAGAAAACAAAGATTTTTAGTTCAATTGATAAGTCTAGAGTGAATAAGTGAGACATGCATGGAAAATCAGGAAAATGAACAGAAAATACAAAAGCTCCAGAAAATAGTAAATTGTACAAGAAAACACGTGAAAGCATAGTACAGGAAACAGTGGGAAAAAGTTGCATGGGAGGAGTTGAGGTTAGGAATGTGGCATGGGAGAGCAAGGGACTGCCCTTTTTCATCATAAACCTAGCTGTGCTATTTGATTTTTTAAAACTGCCTACGTATTACTTAAAAATATTTTTTAATTTAAAGAAATGTTATAGGTCTGAAAGCAATGATGAGCAGGCTTTTAAAAATCTTTAAGAGTATACATAGAGATACATGAAAGACTATTCACTGAAGCACATAGTATGTAATAATGTAAACTTTTCAAATTTAAATGTTCATCAATAGGATTGGCAAAAAAAAAAATCTGACTAAAATTCATAAAATAAATGAATAATTTCACAGCCTTTGAAATAGTTTGATTTGTATTGACATGGAAAGATATCTCCACAGACTGTTGAACAGGAGGGACCTAGAGAAATCTCTCCATAGATTGTTGAACGGGAAGATCAAGTTGTACAATAGTATTTAACAATGTGAGCATGGATGTGTGTTTGCGTATTTATGTCTGCATATGTGTTTGTATGCACGTAGAAAAATGAATGAGAAGACCCAAAATAAATTATTAACTGTAGCTACCTCTAGAGAGTGATTAGTGTAGGGTCAGAAGGACTTTCTCTTTTCTCTCTAAATAGTTATTGTCTGTATGTTCACAGTGAATAAGTATAACTTCTATTATTAAAGATATAAGTCCACAGAGATAATATTTTTAAACTAAAATACAAAGAAGAAGTTGATCCAATTGCCTCTGGAGAGGCAGAGAGCAGGCAGGCCCATAAGGTCACAATGGTCCAGGCCAGAGAGGTAAAAACCTGAAATAAGGTACCAGTTGGGAGGATGAAAAAGTGGTGCATTAGGAGGTAGAAAGATGTGGCGTATGCTTTGTGTTAAATTGCTAGTAATGATGAGGGATTTGTTTTGATAGTTTGTATTTTGTGGTTGAACAAAATGAAGAGGTGGTCAAGATCCACAACTCCCAAAACTGTGAACACCTCTTTGAAGAAACCCTTAGGTATCGCTGTCCAGAGATGCAGTCCAGCAGCTAACAGCAGTTTGGTATTAAGCCAGCTCTGGTTCCCAAACCCCTTTGTGGTCAGTAACTATGCTTTAGTCCTGTGGTCAATGGTCTTTACTATGGCCAAGCCTCCTGGGCTCCTTTTGCTTGATCAGTGCCTTCAAGACTTTTCCATACTACAGTGAGAAGAAGCAAAGGGAGACAATGCAAAGTGGAATGTGGAGGGTGTGTGTAGATGGCAGGAGGTATTTAAATTCCACATTCACTGTGCCTGTTTTTGTACTCTGAGGGTCACAAAGCTGGATGGGGCGTAGAAGAAGGTGTGAGGGTAAAGCTGACATAACCCATGCAATGTGGATGTATCTGTAGATCCTTCCCTCTGCTGAGAAAGGAGGAGAAGGAGGAAGAGGTGAGACCCAGAGAAGAATATGCTCCACCATCTAGCAGAGCTTTCAAAATACTTTGCTTACACAAGGGAAGGCCCAGAGCTGGGTCTGGAGTATGGGGTAAAGGAAAGAAAAGGGTAAACAAGTTCATGAGGGATTAAAGCCTGAACTGGTGGAAAGAACAGAGGGAGAATAATCAGAATAAGAACATCTGATATTCAAGTCTAAGCTGTTTGCCCATCTGTAATATAACTGGCCTGGCTTTTCTCTAAACATTCAGTACAGACTGTTACACACAAATCAAAAGCCTTAATTATGATTGTGGATTTGTGAAATGGGCATAGATAAATGGAATGGATAATTTCCATCTCTGGGAGAAAAAAAAGTAAAACGGTGATGGCCCATTCAGAACAGCAAAACGATTCATGAAGAAGAAGATAGGTACAGTTCATCTGAATCGTAAAAGAGGGGGCAGTTCATTCTAACATCTGGGCTAACATCTAACATAGTGACAAAATCAATAAAGTGCCTGGAATACGCAGTCCATAGGGAGCACCCTCCTGGGGTACGGAGAGGGTTAGAGAAGGGTGGGAATATATTTAGGGTACAACGAATTCCCAGCACACACAGGCACCCCAACTTCAAGGAGGGGCAGAGCAATGCAATTCATGCATGTGCCCTGAAGGGCGGAGACTTAAACATTTGTTAAATAGTGAAGATGACAACCACAATAGGTTCACTGACTGAGGAAATGTCTTTTTTTAAACTCTGCCTGTTGAAGTTTTTTTTTTTTAAATATTTTTAATCACAGAGTTGTGGATACAAGTGAGAATTAACTACATAAGTAGGTTGCATGCAGGTGAAGTTTGGGCTTCTAACTGTCCCTCTCTCCCCAGGTAATGAATCAAGTACCCTTTGTGTTGTTACGAGCTCCCGGCCCTCCACCTCCCCCCTCCCCAAGCAGTGCCCTGCAACTGTCAATTCTACCTTTGTGCTAATATGACTAGTGTTCAGGGCCCACATTCAGAGAAATGCATATCAAAACTGCAATGAGATGCCCACCTAATTCCAGTAAGGAAGGCTATCAATAATAAGTCAAAAAACAACAGGTGCTAACATGGGTGCGGAGAAAAGGGAATGCTTTATGCTGTTGGTAGGAGTGCAGGTTAGTTCAACCTCTATGAAAAACAGTGTGGCAATTCCTAAAAGAACTAAAAATTGATCTTCCATACAATCCAGCAATCCCTCTCCTGGGAATATGACCAAAGGAAGTGTCTTGCATTGTTAAGAAACCAGTGCTGGAACTATGAGGCTTGTGTGGGTTAGGGAGCCTCTACTGAGGAATCCTTCTCAGCCAAGTAAGTGCTCAGCACTTTTCAGTGTATTATTGACTCCCCAAAAACGCCCTGTGAGGGAGGGTTCCCTAACCCTCCTGGCCCTGTATGCTGCTTGCCAGGCCAGTTGGTCTAATTGGGTATATTTGAGAAGTGGTGATAAATAAAAAGTTCATTACTTCATTTATATGTATATAATTATTTGAAGTTTACACAGTTGGCTTACAAGCACTGTCTCATTTTGTTCTGGAAATGATCTCTTTTTTGACAGGAGAAATGTCTTTGAGACAGGTGAAGTATCCGTGGTGACAGAGTGAGTTAGCAACACCCACAAGTTTTTGCTGTGAGCCAGACCCTGCACCAGGCCCTAGTGGTACAGCTGTGAAGAACCCCAGATCCTTTGCCACCTGAACCTCTCTGCCTTGTGGCCGAAGGAGTTTCTTTTGTTTGGGGATGAGAAAAGTTGGCACAAGCTACACAGTTCAAAACAGTGGTAAAGCTGGCGAGTTCCTGGGGCAGCCACTGCCTGAGTGCTCTTGGATGCTCCATGCTAGGAGGTACTCAGGATGACCTTAGTGCCTGAAAGTCTGAGTCCACTCTAGGAAAGCAAGGAAAGTCTTCCCCTTGTTTGTTTTGACTTGGCCTTTCCAGTGGGAACCTGTTGTATTCTAAAACACAAGAATTGTGGTTGGGGAAAATGCTCCCCAAGAACACATGCAATAATTAGCTTTATTTAGCCATTACACAATGTACACATATTTCAAGACACCACGTGGTGTACAATAAATATACACAATTCTTGCCAATTCAAAATAATTAATTAATTTTTAAAAAAGGAAATGCCCCACTTCCATCCTCAGTCAAACCTCTGATCTGAAAATATGGTTGTAAAGTCTGTCGAGTCATGTGTGACTCATCAAAATCTAGATGCATGTAAGAGGATCCATTTTGCTCTGCTCTTTTTGCAAATCAAGAGTGGACCTGAAGTAGAGAGCTTCTGGTTTGCTTTTCTTTTGGACTTTACCCAGGCCAAAGAGTGCTAGGAAAGCAAATCCCACTCTCAAACACAAGATTGCATTGGGAGAGGATGTTCCCCTCCAGTTTCATAAATCTGTACTCCTCCTGTATCCCAGAGAGACAGAGGGAGGACCATCCCTATTATACAGATGGGACTCTAACAGAGACGCAGGAGCTTAACATGGGGCTGTACTGACATGGATGGTCACCTGCAGAGCTGGGGCTCCCAGGGAATTCTCATCCCTTCTGCTTCTCAGTGCCACCCTTGCTCAGTGTGTGTTGTGGTTGCAGGGGGTCTGGCTGTGAACCCTGGAACTGCTCTAGTATCCATGTGACCTTAGGCAAATTCCTCATCTTTTCTGTGATTAAGGTTTGGGGGTAGGGGACAGAATGGGAATCTCATAATTTAAAACAGTTACTCTCATAAGTAACTCTCATAATTAAAGTTACTCTCATAAGTAACTACATCACAGGGTGTATATGGTAATCTCTCAAAAGTGTTAACTCTACTATTATTGTCATTATGATTTTATTGCATGGAGAGAGTTCCAGAACCACCCCAGATGATAGATAAATATGCAAAGAACCTTTTATGGCACCTTCCCTATGTAAACTCTCAGTAAATTATAGTTAGTATTTTCATTCTGATTATTCCATCTGATCCATGGCTAATTTCTGTGACCCATGACAGACGCGTATACACACACACACACACACACACACACACACACACACACACACACATACACATATATTCCCCTCTCAGGCCTGGGATAACCATGCCTGTGAGTCTGGCCTTCTTCTATAGGAGGAATTGATTTTAAGAGCAATAAGGGATAGATGAGAGAACTGACATGAAAGGCTTAAGTAAAATAACCATATTGCCTAATAATTGCATTGCACATTACAATCTACAAACAGCTCTGAGGTTTCCAAGATGCTTTCACCAAAATTGCCTCAGGCCATGTTTTAAGTAGTGATCTAAATGTACACCTCAAACAAGACTGCATTCCTGAGCAAGCAGCCTTTACTGCAGACCATAAGCAATTTCATGTATGTTCTCTCCTTACTCCTTGGCTAATTTGTGTTGCTAGATAGTTGGGCAAGGATTACAGTTTGTTACAGTTTGCACCAGTGGACTTTCATTCTAAGTATCAACCTTGTCCAGTAAGTTTTTAAGCTTCAGTTTCAAAGCTTCTCAAATGAATGGACAGTGGCCACTTCACCCACCACAATTTACTGTTGTTTTACCTTTTACCTTTTTTTTTTTAACCTTGTTATAGAGCCGGTCTCAGATGCCAAAAATATGAGACATTACAAAAACAAAACCAGTAAAAATTGATTCTTAATCATTATACTATCTCCTGGACTATTGCCTTTCTCTTGAAGTGAATTCAGATTAAGACTAATTTATATTGATTTTTAAAATCTAAATTGCATGCTCCTCTAACTACATTCAAAACACAGAACCAAGTTTTATATTATTGTTTAAGCCTACTGGATAGCTTAAGCAAATAGCTTTTATGGGTGACCCCAGTCTGCACTGAAAAAGATCTGATTGCTTTTAGTGCTTTACGTCATTTTATGTGGTGCCCTAGGAATTAGACGGTCCACTTTGCATATGTATTAGTTGAGATCCGACTTTGTCCATGCCCCATGCTACTCCAAAATGAAAGGAATGGGAGAGTCAGGGGGAAAATTTGTGTTTGGGTAAGATTTAGAATGAGAAATCATTCAAAAGCAAGTTCTGACTATTACCTTGGTGCCTAGAACAGGGTTCAGCTCAGAGTGCACACAATAAATATTGATTAACAATATTAGTAATCTGCGCCAATGGAGGGAATTGTGACACAGTTAACCACAGTTTATGAGGATTTGACATGCCACATTCAGTGTTTTTATCCACACATTTTCACAGGAGCTTCCCTAGCATTTTGGGCATTCTCCCCATGCATCCCAGATGCCTCAAGAAAAGATGGTCCATGAACCCTAACTCCAGAGACAGAATCTGATTAGCCTTGAAGAGAAGTTGGCAAACTTCTTCTCACAAGGCCAGACCTTAAATATTTTAGGCTTTGCAGACCAAGAGACAACATCAAAGGTATTATTAAATAACCACTTAAAATAGAACCATTTAAAAAGGTAAAAACCATTGTTAGTTCTCGAGCCATAATAAAAAGGTGACATAATAAAAACATTTGGGTTGTGGGGCCACCGTTTGCCATCACGACAGTCCCATGTTCTTTGTCAATGATGGTCTGAACTCGGCTAAAGCCAATCAAACCATAGCCCTTCCCTGAGAACAGTTATTGATCTGGGGTGGACACATGACTTGAGTTGGTCCAGTCAGACCGAGAGAAGAATTTTATTCTACAGTTAGGAGAGCAATTTTTTTCCCCTCTCTCTTGCTTTCTCTCATCCTCTTTCCCCTCTTCCCTTTCTTCTTCCCTAAAGATGAACAAGCAAGTGTATTGTAATAATTGTTGCTGATAGCCACCTAGTCATTAGAAAAGCTAATATTAGAACAAAGCGTCCACATGGAAGAAAAAACCACTGAGAGGATCACAGAAAAACAAAAGAAAAACCCTGATTGCACACCTGGAACCCACTCCTCTTTGGTGCTTTTTATCTTGTAGAATAATAAATGTGAATATTGTTTAAGCTAACTAAAGCTGTTTCTTGTAGTACTAAGCATTCTGACACAAAGTGCAAATCAAGTGTCATTAACAAATATTAATATTTATAGCTAATAGCCTTTTTCTGCTTCTGTAGGAACTAACTGCTCTCCCAGAATACTCAAGTCTCTCCCATTTATTTTTGAAAGTCTTTAGGAGTATCTTACCTATGCTAAAAGCATACAGGTCCATATTTTCTGCTCTAGCACCAAGCCTGACATCTGGAGATTTTGCCACTATGAGATGGAAATATCTGCCAAGGACTTCTGTGAAGGTCTACTTAACCCATCTCAAATGCCATCCCCAAAACCCTCCCTACCACACCCCATCCATGTTGTCATACTGACAGAGCCAAGTTATGCTCTGAGCAGAAATGTGCTAAATGTTCTGTTTCCTTTTATAGAGTAGGCTAAGTTACTGAATCAGAGACTCAAGCATTCAAAGGCCTAAAATAATAAAGAAGCTTATTTTTCTCACACAATATAGTAAAAAAGTGAGTGTCCAGTTCAGTGGGGGAAGATCTCAGGGTAGGAGGCTCAGTTTTTCACAGTCTTGCAAGGACCCAAGTTGGTGGTAGCTCTACCACCTTCAATAGGTAGCTTCTAGGTCACATTGTTGGTCTCTCCCCCAGGGAAAAGAAGAGAAGGGCATGGAGGAGTGAAGGGACATGTGTAAAAGTGGCACACATCTCTTCTGCTTACTTTCTACTGCTAAGACTCTGCTCACACTGCCCCATCCAGCATGAAAGCCTGGGAAATGGTATGTCTCTCTGGGCAGCACTGTGCCACATCTTGATTCAAATGCTTTGGAAGGGCAGAATAGAACTGCTGGAGAGCAAGCAATGTCTGGATCGAATTATTTCATGTGTTATTACCCAGATCCCCAAGTAAACAACTCTTATGCTCCAAGAATTTCAAGGTCCCTACTAAAAACAATCCCTCTAGTTTCCACCGTAATCTCAGGGCCAATCTTTCCACATTGCTTTGGAACGTTTTTTTTTGTTTTTTTTTTTTGAGTTAGAGTCACACTCCGTCGCCCAAGCTGGAGTGCAGTAGCATACTCACTGGTCACCCCAGGGTCAACCTGCTGGGCTCTGGTGATCCTTCCACCTCAGCCTTCCAGGTAGCCAGAACTATAGGCACATGCTATCACGCCTGGCTAAGTTTTGATTTATTGTAGAGACGAGGTCTCACCAAGTTGCCCAAGCTGGTCTCGAACCCGTGGGCTTAGGCAATCCACATGCCTTAGCCTCCCAAAGTGCTGGGATTACAGGCTGAGCCACCAAGCCAGGCCAGAATCTTTTTTTTTAAAGCCATTATTCCATTTGATCTTGAACCTCGTTGAGAAATGGTGGGCAAATGTTATGGTAACTTGTCTAAGGT
Organism: Tarsius wallacei; assembly: GCA_963574415.1. Classification (NCBI taxonomy): domain Eukaryota; kingdom Metazoa; phylum Chordata; class Mammalia; order Primates; family Tarsiidae; genus Tarsius; species Tarsius wallacei. The sequence goes on from CAUYQG010080650.1 coordinate 12,777, forward strand.
TACTCAAATGTTTAGCAGAACTTACACCTGGCAAAGACTCTCCTGGACCAAACTCTAGACAGGCTCCTCTGAAAGGTCCTGCCACTGGGAATGTCCACAAGAGTCCAGTTTTAGCAAGAATCCTGCTAAATCAGTTCAGTCAGATTCTCCTACCCTTGCTATCTGACCAAATCCCTTGGCCTCCTACCATCCCCTAGATTATGTCTGATTACCCTGGCCTACCTTCAGCAAGAATCCCATTAGGCTGGTTTAGCTAGAATTCCTCCATACCTGATATGTCTTCTTAGTAATTTTCCATCTGTAGCCTCTCCCCTTTGGCTATCAATTCTCACTTTTCCTTGTTGTGCTGGATTTGAACCCTATCTCCTTTACTGAAAAACCCCATTGTGGTAGTCCATAAACCTATTGCAATACTCCTGGGTAAAAGCTGCCTTACTACCAACTGGGTTCAGCCAATGGGAGACATGCCAAGAGCTCAGAGGGCAGAAGGGACAGGATATGGGGTATCTCATCCTTGCTACTTTCCTGATTCTCTGGAAATAGCTGCATCCTTCCATAACCATCTCTTGCCAGGCAGTCCTTCTTCCTTGGCCCCACGTCTCTCTGGGCTCCAGTCACACTCTTTTCTCCCCTTGCTCCTTCAGTATTAGTGGCAATAACAGTGTCCACCATTTCTAGTCTCTGGCTGCCTCAACATCCCTTGATGGTTCTCTTAACTTTGCCTTAGCCTTGCCTCCTCCTTATATCAATGTTTCTACATTTTAACTATCTGGGACAAATTCTTTTCTTCTAGGACCCTGATTGATACAGAACACATGCAGGGCATCAGATTTCTAGCTAGAGAAAGCATGGCTGAGCATCATTCTTGTCTCTTCAATGAGCATGGTGCAGTCCTAACATATTCATCACAATAATTTTTGTTTTCCCCAGATTCAGAGTGTAGGCATTACCAGGGAAATCTAGTCAGCCTGTGGTTGTAGAACTGAGTTTCTTTATTCCCCTTATTTCTTCTGAAGATGCAAATTTTGTTCAATGCTTTGTGGCTTGTGGTTCACCTGCTGGTGATGCAGTCAGCAGCAGTGGTGAGGATAATGAATCCCTCTGAAAGCACAGAGAACATTGAGATGTTATTTTATGTAGATCAGAATGTCTTTCCAGAGCTTCAGGTGTCCAAACCAATTCTCACCAATGAACATTAGAAACTACTATCCATAAAGAAAAGATTAATGATTGCTGTCTCTCATCCTGTCCAGGAAGCTGTAGGTAATATTTACAACAATATAATAGCTAACATTTATTGAGCATGTATTTTGTGCCAATCCCTCTTCTCAGGACTTTAGCATGTATTTGCTCATCAAATCTTCATGAAAGAGGAAGGGAATATACCTCGGGAAAAAGAGATAAAACTTTTTGTTTTGACTTTAGAATCTGAAAACATTGAAATAGAAGAGAACTTCCAGGTCACTGAATTTACCTTTCTTTCTATAGATGAGGAATGACATGATGTGGCTTCTCTACATCCATATAGCTAATTGGTAGTGGTGACAAGATGACACCCCAGATGTCTCTTTCTTTTCCTCTAAACATATTAAATCTCCAAGGTCAACATAAAGCCATAAGTTATCAAGTCAACAACTCATTAGTCAATTAGGCTGCCACATAGGAAGAGAGAGTAGTCTTGGTAAAAGACATTCTACATTCTACATTCTGGCTCTTTGCACATTAGTGGTTGTAAAGGAGGCAGACATAGTAGTAGGTGAGCCCTGAGTTTCATGAGGTTCAAAGGCGCTTCTGAGGCTAGTGGTTCTCCATAACCAAGAGGAAGGGCATCCTCTCCGGGATGAACAAAGATTCTGAAGATGAACTTATTATTATCTCTATTTTGACTTCATGGAGGAGTCAAAAACAACTCTCTAGACAAGGACTCAGTAAACTTATTTCATAATATGCCAGTTAATAAATACTTTAGACTTTGCAGACCATATGGTCTCTGTCACAACTACTCAACTTTAATGTCCCTTTAAGCTCCAGTCTGATATGTCTTTGCTTAGTTTAACATTTACCAGCCACAGTTTGTTTATTATTGTTTTGGGTGCTGGAGAAAGAGAAAAGTTAGACAGTCTTTTAAAATCCGAGCTCTGTTTCTGGCAATATTGCAACCTAAATTCAGAAAATCCCCTGCTAATATAGCACAATTAAAAATACTGAATAAGATTTCTTTTTCTAAGTAAAGCATTGACTGTGCTGATGGATCATTTATTGAAGGTAAGAAAGAAAGAAAAAGAAAGAGAGAAAGAAAGAAAGAAAGAAAGAAAGAGCTCGTTCTGGCTGTCTGTAATCACAGTTTTAATAGACCTCTATAGGAAGAGACATAGCCTCGGTCCATACTCAGGCCTAAGTAAAGTAAGAAGTTACACCGAAGACCCACCTAAAGCCAGGATCTTTAAAGGGTAATACTCTCATTTAGGGAAAATAGAAAAAAAAAATCACCTGACAAAGGAAAATGGTTGAAATACATGCTCGTCCTGGTCTTGGCTCTAGAAAACTGGAAAAAATAAAATAAAAATTTCTTGTAAGCATCATTCATGCAGGTCTGGGCTGAAATGCACACTAACTATCTGGTCCAAAATAAACATGAAATTTTAGTCTAAATAAGTACTGGGTTGGTAATACCAGCAAAACTGGGAAAAACACAAGTGTTTTATGAGGGAAAACACTTTAAAACTAGGCCTCAAATAATACTCACAAATAAGGTCTGTGGTAGGCTGAATAATGGCTCCTCAAGATAGTTATGTTCTAATCCCTGGAACCTATAAATGTTGCCTTAAATAGCAAAAGAGACTTTGCAGACATGATTAAGTTAAGAATCTTGATATGGGAAAATTATCATGGATGATCTGTGTGGACCCTAAATGTAATCACAATTGTTCTGATAAGAGGGAGATATGGAAATATTTGTTACAGAAGTTGCTACACTTCTAGCCTTGGAAATGGAAGAAGAAACCATATGCTAAGAAATGCAAAGAATGCAGCTATAGATGCTAGAAAAGGCAAAGAAACTAATTATCTCCTCAAGTCACCAGAAAAAGTGCAGCCTTACCAGCACCTCAGCTTAAGTCCAATGAAATCCTTTTTAGACTTCTAACCACCAGAACTACAAGAGTATAAATTTCTGTTGTTTAAGCCATAAAGTTTGTGGCTGCTTGTTACAGCAGCAATAAGAAACTTCAAAGAATATAAAGTCCAGGGAATATGCGCTAACATTTAAAAAAAGAAATCACTGGCAGGGCGCAGTGGTTCAGCCTATAATCCCAGCACTTTGGGAGGCCAAGATGAGAGGATTGCCTGAGCCTGGGTGTCCGAGACCAGCCTGGGCAACTTGGTGAGACCTCATCTCTACAATAAATCACAAAAAGTAGCTGGGCATGGTTGTGTGTGTCTGTAGTTCCAGCTACTTGGAAGGCTGAGGCAGAAGGATTGCTTAATCCCAGCAGGTTGAGGCTGCGGTAGCCATGAGCATGTCACTGCACTCCAGCCTGGGCGACAAAAGTGAGATTTCAACTCAAAAAAAAAAAAATAAAAAGAAACCACTAATTATACCAGGAAATAAACTATCATGAGAAAGAATTGGAATAAATAGCACACTATTCAATCATACCTGCAAATACAGCAGATATTAGACTTAACTAAAGCAGAATATAAAATAAGACTGACTAATATATTTGAAGAATTAATAGCATAATACAGGAGTGAGACCATAATATATGAAATTTGAAAAAGAACCACATAGAATTCTATGTGTGAAAAGCATAGTAACTTAAATTAGAAATGTAATATATACATTTTCTGGGAAGATGTCAGCCGAGCCAGTTGAACTATGCAAGTCCTGGTGTGAGTGAGTGAGTGTATGGAAAATTTTGTGTATGTGCAGGTGAGTGGGTGTGTGAGTGGCTGACTGAGTGAGGTCCAGGGAGCTAGTGGCCAGGGCTCTCTTAGTGCAACGGCTGATGCCACAGCTGCTTGACTTGGACCCCAGCAATTACCAAGATGCAGAAGCCAAGCGCCATTTAAAAAAAATAAATAAAACCCTTCCTGGGAAGAAAATGCTGGGAGAGACTAACTAAGTGGGGGCTCATGATCAAGTGGCCAGGGTCCTCCTGGTGCAGCAGCTGGTGCTGCAACTTCTCTGTTTCCCAGGTCACAGAAGCTGAGCACCATTTTTTTTAAATGGACAAAAGTTTTCCTGTGAAGAAGCAGTGGGAAGAGATTACCGGCCCCAGGTTCTGTCTCATGATTGCAGCAGGAGAGACTGCCGGCTCCAGGCTTTGCCTCACCACTTCAGCACCTGGTTGGACACTGGCAGCAGGGGCTGTGGAAGGAGCCCAGAGGCAGAGTCCCACTGGAGAGAACAGAGAGGTACCCCACCACCATTTTGAAGGTGGGGCAGGAAAGTGCTCAGACTTGCTCATCAGGGAGCAACAGACCCGATCTCTGTGACTGGTGGATTGACTACTCAGGGGTTGATTGTGACTGGAGGGAATATCCTGAAAGTTCAAATTTCGGAGGGACCTGATGAGTGCTGAGTCCCAGGTGTCCCATCCCCTACCTTGATCCAGCCGCAGGACAAAGGGTGTGGCCAGAAAAGGACAAGAAAGAACTCCAAAGAGATCAGTGGTAAGTCTGGGGCTGACCTAAATCCCCTCCTCCCCAGCAATCCTCTGAACATCAAACCCACACAGTTGGGCCACAATTGAGAGGGACAAACCCAGGCGGAGCCTGTATGTCAGTCTCAGTAGGAGAACTCTGCTCCTGGATAGGCCTGGTTGGGGCACCCCTGCAAGTACATACCTGGGGAAGAAACAATCCCACACCTCCCCACTGGAGGAGATCTCCCTAACCATATGAAAGTGGGAGGGGAGGACTGCAGTCCCACCCACTCCCACTAATCCTCCTTCTTCCCTGCTCTGGACACTGGGGAGAGTGTGAAAGAGGTGGAAGCTCTTCAAGAAAGAGCAGACAAGAGAAACAATTACAGTGACTACCACAAGAGGGCAGGGTTTTTATCTTTCTTTTTTTTAATTTTTAATTTTTTTCCTGTTTGTTAGTTTATTATTTTTAAAATATTTTTCCTTTGTGCATGATTGTGTATGTGAGGGTTTGATCTGCATCCCCGCCACCCCCTTCCCTCGGGTCTTTCTGTTTTTCTTCTCCACTCATTTTGTGCTAGGCATGTGTGCATGTGTGTTTAGTTTTTCCTGTTTTTTGTTGTTGTTGTTGTTGTTTATTTTGTTTCACCTTGTTGTTGTTCCAGTTGTTTTGGGGGTGTGTGTGTATGTCTCTGTGTGTGTGTTCAATTGTTTTTTGCTTTGGTTTCTGCTTTCATTGTTCTATGTTTTTTTCTTTCTTTCCTTCTTTTTTTAAATTCTTGTCCATCTCATTTCATTCTATTTTCCTCTGTGCTTCTCATTGCTTTCACTGTATCTTGGACTCACAGGGTACACACATGTATCCATTGCATAGTCATATAAAGTGGTGGTGGGGAGTGGGTCTCGGGGAACACATACCACAATCAGTGAACATTGTAATTTGCAAGTAGTTTCTGAATGCTAGCTGCCCATCCCCTACCTTATTCAACTTTCAAAACTACAGAGACAGCAAAACTTCCTAGCAACAGTCCTGTTTCAAAATAGAACAAATCCAGAACCCAGATCAGGGAAGAATAGAGGACTGAGCAAACATCAGGAAGGGAAAGTCTCTCCCACTGACACAGAATAACAGAATTAAAGAGAAAAGCAAGAGATCTTTACAAATGAGGAAACAAAACAAAGGAAGACCACAGGTAATTTCAAGTGTAACAAAGAGAAAACTCCTGAAAAATCAGACTTCAGAACCTAAACAATGGAAGTCACCAACGACTGGACCCAGAATATGACAAGGAATAAGAAATGGATGGAAAGTATGAATAAGACTCAAGAAAGACAAGATGCAACACTGAAGGAATTTGTAGCAGAGATTTTGGCAATAAAAATTTGTATCCAGGAAATGACAAGCATGTAAAACAGAATTCATCTAGCCAAAGAAAGATTCTCAGAACTTGAAGATCAGAACATAGAATAAACCCGATCTATAAAAAATATAGAAAGAACACTCAGAAAGAAAGAGCAAAGCCTATAAGAGATGTGTGGTTATATGAAGAGGCTGAATCTATGGCTGATTGATATTCCAGAAGAAGAAAGGAAAATGGAAAATACCTTGGAGCAAGTATTCCAGGAAGTAACCCAAAAAAACTTTCCCCATCTCATCAGAGATGTGACCAGCCAAACACAAGAGATACAGAGAAGCCCCACAAGACATCAAATGAGAAGAGCAACCCCTAGACACATAGTAATTCACCTAAATAAAGTAGGAACAAAAGAAAAATTCGTAAAGGCAGCAAGAGAGAAAGGTCAGCAGACATATCGGCAGAAACACTACAAACAAGAAGGAAATGGAGTCCAATATTCAAAGTCCTCAAAGATAAACAATTTCAACCAAAAATTTCCTACCCAGCCAAGCTCAGCTTCATCAGTGATGGAGAATGAAAATCTTTCCCAGACATCCAATCTCAAAGAGATCACGAAGTTTCCAGACCAACTCTACAGGAGACACTTAAAAAGGTATTAAGAACAGAAGAAAGAAAAAAAAAGAATGATCACACACTTCCCAAGAGAACAGCAGAGCACAGAATCAACAGAGAATACAGCACAACAACAAGCTTGAAAACACACACATACATCAACCCCAAGCCAAAAGACAATAAGCAAACAAATGACAAAAAAACTTTATAAGAACCTCATGACAGGGATAACAATCACATTTCAGTAATCATCTTGAATGTGAATAGACTAAATGCATCACTAAAAAGACACAGAATGGCAAACTGGAAAGAAACCTTGACCCAATTATTTGCTGCATCCAGGAAACTCATCTTACCACAAGGGATGTACACAGACTCAAAGTTACAGGATGCAAAATGAGTTTCCAGGCAAATGGATCACAAAAGAAGGCAGGAGTCGTCACAATCTTAATATCAGACAAAACAACTTTTAAGCTATCAAAAATTTAAAAAGATGCAAAAGAACACCACATAATGATAAAAGGTTCACCCATCAACAAGAAATATCCATCCTAAACATATATGCATCCAACACAGGAGCACCAACATTTATAAAGCAACTACTAAGTAAACTAAAAAAGAAAAGATATTGACTCTAACATTATTATAGCAGGGGACTTAAATACACCACTAACAGCCCTAGATAGATCATTGAGGCAAAAAATCAACAAGAAATTCCAGAACCTAAACTTGAGACTTGACCAAATGAACTTAATAGATACCTACAGATTATCCCACCCAACAACCACAAAATATACATTCTACTCATCACCACATGGAATGTACACCAAGATTGATCACATCCTTGGCCATAAATCAAGTATAAACAAATTCCATAAGGTTGAAATATTGCCATACACCTTCTCAGACGACAGTGGAATAAAAATAAATATCAACATCAACAAAATTTCCCTAAAATGCACACAGACATGGACACTAAACAGCATGATAAAGAACAACTACTGGGTCAACACTGAAATCAAAGCAGAAATTAAAAGATTTCTGGAAACAAAGGAAAATGAAGAATATCTTACCAAAATCTCTGAGGTACCAAGAAAACAGTTCTGAGAGGGGAATTTATATCTCTACGAGCACACATCAAGAAAATGGAAAGATCACAAGTTAAGAGCCTAATAAATCACCTAAGGGAATTAGAAAGAGAAGATCACTAAGACCCTAACTTTAGTAGAAGAATCCAAATCACTAAAATAAGAGCCCAAATACAGGACATAGAAGACAATAATATCATAGAAAACATCAGCAAAACAAAATGCTAGTTCTTGTAAGAATTAACAAGATGATGGACCCCTAGCCAGAATGACCAAGAAAAAGATAGAAAACCCTAAATAAACAAATCAGAAATACAAAGGGTCAAATCACAACTGACCCTGAAGAAATACAAAAGATTATTGGGGATTACTATGTACACCTATATGGAAACAAACTTGAAAACCTAAATGAAATGGAGGACTTTCAGACATCACACAACCTCCCCAGGTTGAAACAAAAAGATATTGAGACACTAAATAGACCAATAACAATACAGGAAATTGACTCTGTCATAAGAAAACTACCTACAAAAAAAAAGGCCTGGACTGGATGGCTTTCCAGCAGAATTCTACAAAATGTACAAGGAGAAGCTGATACCAATCCTTTTGAAAGTATTCCAGGCAATTGAGAAAGATGGAATTCCCCCCAAATCATTTTATGAAGCTAATATCACACTGATACGCAAGACGGGTAAAGATCCAACAAAAAAAGAGAACTACAGGCCAATATCCCTTATGAACATAGACACAAAAATCATCAATAAGATTCTAGCAAATCGGATACAAAAACATATCTCAAAATTCATCCATCATAACCAAATAGGCTTCATCCCCAGGATGCAGGGCTAGTTTAACATTCAAAAGACCATAAATGTAATTAAATACATCAGCAGATGCAAAAACAAGAACCACGTGATTATATCATTAGATGCAGAAAAAGCTTTTGATAAAATCCAGCATCTCTTTTTGATAAAAACCCTCAAACGCCTAGGTATAGAAGGGACATACCTCAAAACAGTAAGTGCCATCTATGATAAACCCACAGCTAACATGTTGCTAAGTGGACAGAAACTGGAAACATTTCTCCTGAAAACTGGAACAAGACAAGGCTCCCCACTCTTACCCCTCTTGTTCAACATTGTGTTGGAAGTCCTAATTAAGGCAATTAGATAAGAAAAGAA
>CAUYQG010080653.1:0-27876 GCA_963574415.1 Tarsius wallacei
AGTTGTTTCTGGTTAAATATGCTAAATATTAGAGGGGAAGGTAATGGCATCAACAGCTCTCGAACACGTTCTAACGGTCTCGAGGTCCTCGGCCCTCCCTGATTTCTAAGGTTCAGTGAGCCTCCGTGGCCGGCTACCAACAGAAAGGTACAAAGCACAGAGGCACTGTCAGAGTGAAATTGCTATGGGAGTACCCGAAACAGAGGGAGCCCTGAGGAGGGGCAGTTCTCAGGACACGCTTCCTTTTTTTTTTTAAAATGCAGAGCATGTTTTTATGCTTGAGACCAACCTGTGTGTATAATTTTATAATGTTTATTTTTTCTTACATTATTATTTTTAATGGACATAGCAGTTATATATATGTACAGGGTACCTGTGATATGTTGATTCAGCATCCAAATGTGTAATGATCAAATCAGGGTAATGAGCACACCCGTCACCTCACACGTGTGTCATTTCTTTGTGTTGGGGACATTTAAAACTTGCTTTTCTAGTGATTTGAAAACATGCAATACATGGTTGTCAATTACAGTCACGCTAAGGTGCTACAGAATGCTAGAACTTATTCCTCCTAGCTGGCAGTAATTTTATATTATCTACTAATCAGCCTCTTACTATCCCCCCCCCCATTCTCAGCTTTTAATAACCACTATTCTACTCTCTACTTCCATGGTATTAACTTCTTTTTCTCCCACATATGAGTAAGATCATGCAGTATTTATCTTTCTGTGCCTGACTTGTTTCACCTAACGTAATGTCCTCCAGTTCCATCTGTGTTGCTGTGAATGATAGGATTTCATTATTCTTTTAATGGCAGAATAGTTTTCCGCTGTGTATATTTACCACATTTTCTTTATCCATTAATCTGCTGAGGGACACTTAGATTGATTCCATATCTTGGCTAGTGTGACTAGTGCTACATTAAACATGGGAGTGCAGTATCTCTTCCATAGGCTGATTTCTTTCCTTTGGATCAATGCCCAATTGAGGGATTATTGACTCATATGGTAGTTCTATTTTTAGTGTGTTTTTTTGGGTTTGTTTTTAGTTTTTTGAGGAAACTTCATGCTGCTTTTCATAATGATTGTACTAATCTACATTCCCGCCAACAGCGTATAACAGTTTTCCTTTCTCCACATTCTCACCAGCATTTCCTATTTTTTGTCTTTTTGATAACAGCCATCCTAACTGGGGCAGGATGACATCTCATTGTGGTTTTGATTTGCATTTCCCTGATGATTGGTGACAATGAGCATTTTTCCATCGACTTGGCCATTTGTATGTCTTCTCTTAAGGGATGTGTCTAGTGAGCTCACGTGCCCATTTAATAATCAGATTTTTTGGTTTTTTGTTGTTGAGTTGTTTTGAGTCCCTCGTATATTCTGGATAATCATCCCTTGTCAGCTGAATAGTTTGCAAATATTTTCTCCCTCTCTGCTGGTTGTCTTTTCACTCTGTTGATTGTTTTCTTTGCTGTGTGGAAGCTTTTTAGTTTGATATGACCCCATTTGTTGATATTTGCTTTTGAGGTTTCCACCATAAAATCTTTGCCCAGACCCAATGTCCTGAAGTGTTTCCTTCTGTTTTTCTCTAGTAATTCCCGAGGTTCAGGCCTCACATTTAAGTCTTTAATCCATTTTGAGTTGACTTGTGTAAATGGTGAGATATAGGGGTCTAGTCTCATTCTTCTGTGTGTGGAGATCCATTTTCCCTACATCATTTATTGAAGAGACTGTCCTTTTCCCAATGGACATTCTTGGCATCTTCGTTGAAAAATCAGTTGACTGTAAATACAGGAATTGATTTCTTGACTGCCTATTCTGTTCCACTGGTCCATGTATTTGTTCTTATGCCAGTTTTTATACCATGCTATTTTGGTTACTATAGCTTTGTAGTATATTTTGAGGTCAGGTAGTGTGATGGGTCCAGCTTTATTTTTCTTGCTCAGGATTACTTTAGCTATTCAGGGTCTTTTATTAACCTGCTATTTTTTATTTGACATTATATCATAACCATTTGTCTATGTTATTGTAAAACTCTATGTTTTCAACAGCTGTAACATATTTTCAGTAGGGCAATACCACAGTTTAATTATGCTTGGACATTTAGGTTGTGTTAAGGTTTTTCCTGTGATAAATAACAGTGTTATGAACATCTTTGTACATAATTGTTTCCCATGTTTCTGATTTCCTTGGGGGTAGATGTCTAGTCATGGAATTTCTGGACACAATATCTCAACATTTTAAAATCCTTCAATAATCTTGTAATACTTGTGCCTATGTGGCTTTCTAGGATGGTTTTCTGGTCTGTCCTGTAGTACTTATGGTATTGTCAGTCCTTGAGTCTTTGTGGAGGTTTAGGGGTTATGGTAGGAGAGATGAGAGGGTGGAGTGGTTTGAATCACACAGCCTGGGTTTCTATCCCTAGCTCCGTCTCTTACTAACCACCTAGCTGTGTCCACATCAGCTCACCCTCCTGAGACTCATTTCCACATCTGTGTGAGGGGAGTGATAATATTATCCTCCAGCAGTTTTGTGAGGACCAAAGGCAATGAATGTAAAACACACAACTTGGTGCCTGGCACACAGTAGGAGCACAATAATTGTTCATTGCTATAACATGACAATTCTTTGGTTAGGAATGGTATAAATTTATGCCCTCTGGAAGTAAGTGCTGCAGGGTAAGGCCCCAGACATGTGAATCCCAACATTGACCCAGCCAGGGCCCCCAGGATCCCTGTAAACACTAAGGCAGAAAGCCAAGGTCAAGGCCAAATCTGTGTGATTTGGCCAGAGAAGTTGAACCAAAGACTCTGGGGGAAGTAGAGGGGGGGAAAGTGATTGCCAGACTGCCTGGGAGAGGAGGAAAGAAGGGGACTGGGAAGGAGAGTGAAGAGGGAGAGTGCTTGGGGGTGGGAGCACGGGAAAGGCCAAGGCCAAGGCCAGATCCAAAGAGAAGGTTTGTTCTGAAGCAGTATATAAGGTGAATTCAGCTACCAAGTGGCCGGATGTTGGCTTGAGGGCAGGAATCAATGAGCACGTGGTGCTAAGACCAGCTCACTGGTGACCCTGGACAGGAAGTTCCACGGGCTGGGCACTGGCTTATCCATCTGCAGAAGCCCTGACTATCCTTCCATCTTGGACATCCTCTGACCTGGCAATGTTCTGAAGAGAAGAATGACCCCTAACCCCTAATCTGGCTCTCTGAGTCCGTTTATTTATTTATTTATTTATTTATTTATTTATTTTTTGAGTTGGAGTCTCACTCTGTCGCCCAGACTGGAGTGCAGTGGCATGCTCCCGGCCACTGCAGCCTCGACCTGTGGAGCTCCAGCAATCCTTCCACCTCAGCCTTCCAAGTAGTTGGAACCACAGGTATGCACTACCACTCCTGGCTAATTTTTTATTTATTGTAGAAACGAGATCTCGCCAAGTTGCCCAGGTGGGTCTCGAACCCATGGGCTCAGGCAATCCACTCGCCTAGGCCTTCCAAAGTGCTGGGATTACAGGCTGAGTCAGTTTAATGTTTCTCTGCTGGAGACAGGAGACAAGCTCTGGTTTAGCTGAATCTCTTGGAATGATAGGAATCCTTTTCTAGAAGGTTATTGGAACACAATTCAGAGGGGAGGGGCTTGCTTAGAGAGAATGACCATCGCCAGAGCAGAGTGGACAGGGGAAAACAGAGGGAGCAGAGGCGTGGGGAGTGCCCCATGGGGAGCCCCAAGGTAGGGCGAGAACTGTCATGGGGCTACAGCTCACACTGTGCCCTAATGACAAGTCAAACATGGTGCCTGCTCTGGCTCTTGGAGTGCCATGTTCATGCCACTTGCTCCCCTCCTTGGCTGGATACCCTTGTGCTGCAGGTTGGGTTCTGCAGACGCAGACACTGAAACAGAGTTCGGGGCACATGATGCTTATCAGGAGTTGACACCTGTAAAGGAAGGGGTACAGGCTTGGGCAGAGTGGCTTCAACCTGAGCTACAGCTCAGCACCATCTCGGCTGACCCACACTGGAGCGAGTGGTGTTCATCGGAGTCGTCCAGCATCAGACCTAAATGGACAGGCCTTTATCCTTCTGCCTCCATCCGTCACCATGGGCTACCTCAGGAAGGGCATAACCGCCGCTGACCTTGCTCCCTGCAACTGGGCAGCAACTCCATCCTTGAAGGGGTACCTGAGCCACCCATCCACACAGAACTATCACACCTGGAGCAGTGAACCACCCGCTCAACTGTACATGGCAGCCCTGCGGGAGAGAAACTTTAGAGAATGCAAACCTGTGCCTTGTCCAGATGCTTTGAAAAACGTGAATAGGGAAAAGAAGCTAAAATAACAGATCATCGTGTTTGTACCAAGGAATACCTGTGCAGAGAGTCAGATTCTGAGTCCGCTGGTTCCTAGTGTTCTGGCCTGGCAGTTTTGAACTGTCTGGCTTGTTGTATCTCACGGCTTCCTTCCCCTCCCCCTGCAGTAGCTCCTGAGCCTGGTCGTATGCTCTCTGCTGGGTAAAGGTGGCAGAACATTCTTTGGTTTTGTTTAAAGCAAAGAGCGTCATTTTCCTGCCTTTCTTATTTCTGTGCGATTTGACCAAATGGCCTTGAGTCAGGGAGTAAGGAGCAGCCCTAAAAGGATACATGACCTGGGTCCTCAAGAGGGGGGACCACCTGGCCTCAAGGCCTTCAGCACCCTGCTAGTGCCCTGAGCTCGAAAAGCAAACCCTCAGCCTGGTGTGTTATGCCTGCTTCCTCCCCAGCCAGACAAAGGGTGGGGCCTCAGTGAGTGTTGATGAATGAATGGAATGTTGATGACTATTAATAGGGATCATCATAACAAAGGACTCATGTATCTCTTGGTTCCACAGACCCTGGGCACTCCCAGGGGCTCAGTATTAGCAAGCAATACGCTAAAGGCACTTTGCTCATCTGCTCCTACAAAACCCTGACTCTCTCATTAAAGTCTACTCCAGACAACTTCTAGGAGACAAGAGGTGAAGAACAGGCTGGCCGTGAGCACTTTGGGAGGCCAAGGCAGGAGAATCTCTTGAGCCCAGGAGTTTGAGACCAGCCTGGGCAACATAGCGAGACCTCATCTCTACAGAAAACTTAAAAATTAACCAGGTGTGATGGTACACACCTGTAGTCCCACCTCCTCAGGAGGCTGAAGCAGGAGGATTGATTTTGCCCAGGAGGTTAAGGCCGTGGTGAGCTGTGATTGTGTCACAGCACTGTAGTCTGGGTGACAGAATGAGACCCTGTTGCTGAAAATATATAAAAATGTAAAAAGGACATTACTGTTCATGGAATTTGATTTGAATATAGAGCACAAATTAAATGATAGCCTTGTTTTGATGTTAAATTTTTTAATTTTGAAAATTGTACTGTGGTTATGTAAGATAATTTCCTTGTTCTTAGGAAATACACATTTGAAGAGTTTACATTTTAAGAGTTTAGAGTTTAGGGGCGAAGGGGCACCCATATCTCCAACTTAATTATATAAAAAACTAATATGTATGTATAAAAATAGAGAGAGAAAGCAATTGGAATGAAAAATTTTTTTTTCTTTTGAGTCAGGGTCTTGCTCTGTCACCCATACTGGAGTGCAGTGGTGCAATCACAGTCTCAACCTCCTGAGCTTAAGCGATCCTCCCACCTCAATCTTCTGAGAAGCTGGGACTACAGGCACACCACCATGCCCAGCTACAATAGGGGTAAAGTTGAAACAATCTGATAAATCTGGGTAAAAGGAACAAGAGTTCTTTGTGCTCTTTTCTCTAAGTTTAAAATTATATCTGAAAGGACATAACATGGAGTCAATATACCCATTGTGCAGCCATTTTAACATTGCTTAGCTTTGTCATGTTTTTCTAGCAGTTCACTTTAATTTACCCACTAATCACTAGCCAAGGACAGAACCAGTTTCACAGAGGTAGCTATTGATAATTGCTGTATAGCCCCTCCCCAGCTTGTTTTGTAAACAAGTTAACTTAATCAGCCTTTCTGACCTTCATTACACAGACCTCAACAACATGGCAACAGTGGCCATTGCTTTGTTAAACTCTGGTGTGTCCATGTGCCTCCTTGAGCTATGGTTGCCATGTTTCCTAGCTTTGACTCCCTCCCCTACCTTGGAGAGGTGAATCTTCTCTCTCTCTCATTTACTTTCTAAATAAACTATATTTTTCAATCTAAAAAAAAAAACAACAACACATGGCAACAGTCATGTGACTAACTCATCCATCTGCTTGCTGTTTGTCACCTGATGTCAATACCTGTGCTTACCTGTCCCCTTCTTGATTACATGGAGCAGACCACCACCCAATCACCTTAATGACCTGCCCCCATCAAAAGGAAAGTTTAAAAGGCATTCAACTTCAAACAGCAGTCATCATTGTTTTGTTAAGCACTGGCCAGGCCGTGTGTTCTTTGAGCTATGGCTGCCATGTTTTCTTAGCTTTGGCCTCCTCCCCTACCTTGAGGAGGTGAATTTCCAATCTCTCTCTCATTTACTTTCTAAATAAACTATATTTTCCAATTTAACTTCTGTGCAATTATTTGCATCTTTAATGCAGCACCAGATCGCACACCAGACACCTTCCTCCCACCCAGGCAGGTCTGACCTAACAATATCAAAATTAAAATTTATCAAAAAACTCCCAAAAAACACGAGAACATGTGCCTCGTATAGACCACTGAGGAGGATGCTTCGAGGACTGGCTGGGGAGTGGGGGAGGGAGGTGGTGCCTGCACTCTGAGAATGTGGGGTCTCATGGGTCTTGTGGGAGTATGTTGCATACTCTGGCTACCAGCTGTACCCCAGCGAGGTTCTGCTATTTCAAGTCCTGGGGAGGAGACTCTTCCAGCTGAGCCTGAGTGACGGGTCTGTCAGCAGCGACACTGCAACACTGTGCAGTCTCAGGGAGTAATCATCACGTGGCTGGGAGCCTACTGTGGGCGGGATCTGGGCTAGGTGTCTTTGGTGTTATCAAGCACAGGCGTGGGTATGTTAGAAACATCTCGCTTAAGCTTTAGAGTGACCCTGTTAACACGTGGGGTGGCCCTGCCCCGTCCCTTGGCACACGCTGCTTCTTTTGCCCGATCACGGGGCCCTCCTCGTGTCTCTGCTTATTGATTTTCTGGCCCAGTCAAGGCTGAAGTCAAGGTCTCCTGCCTCTGAATCCTAGGTTTTCAGTGATAATTAAACACCGACTGGGCTGAAGTCAAGCTTTGCCTTCCTGTGAACAAGTCATTTTCCACCTAAATTAAAACCAACCCAACTGGGGAGAAGATGCTGGAAAAACATTTTGAAGCTCTTTGGAAAGGCAGCTGCTATAATGGAAAAAAACAAAACAAAAACAGGCTAGAAAAAGTGGGGGGGTGTTGGGGTGGTTACGCCTTTCCTGTCAGTCACATCAGTCCAGACCTTTGCCCCCTCCACCCCCACTGCTTGCTGGGCCTCAGTTTCCCCATTTGTAAAATAAGGCAGTAAGGTCATAGCAGGAGTTCTGATCCAAGAGTGTATGTCTGATTCACTTATGAAACATATGGACTACGTAGACTCACTGGCCCCCATCCAATGAGTAGGTCTCAGTGAGACCTGACTCTGTTTTTTTACCAAGTCCCTCAGGGTTTTTGGTAGGCGCCCTCTGCACCATTTGAGAACCTCCAGATGGTTTCTGCAGGCCCTTCTACACTGGGGGCCTCTGTCATCTGACCAGTGAGCAAGTGACCTGCGATTCTGGAGACTGGCTGAGCTTCTGCCCCCACGCCTGCTGAGCCTCAGTTGATTCCAGCTCCTGAGACAGACAGCTCCTGATGGGCCACTTTGCACCTCTTTGATGTCTTTCAAGACTCCTGACCAGCACTGGCTTCTGACGACTGACAGTTCTTGGAAACTCCCAGTCACGTACTTGCGGCTACAAATTAGTAAATCTGAAAGCTCCTTGTCAACTCAGAGAACTGAGAGAGAAGGAAGGAGGCTTATTTTTTTTGCAACTGCTTTCCCTGGGTCAAACTGAAAAACAGAAACTATATCACATCCTGAAAGCCCAGGGCCATACCCACAGTCTCCGCCAAGGACTCTGAGGCAAGGATGCTTCCTGGTGGCATAGGAGAGGGGAACCATCTGGGAGCCACACCCTACCCCGCTCGGCCCCTCGGCTCCACATTTCCTCTTCAGCTGGGAACATCCTTCCCATTCCTGTCCTCCTTATCCTGTTTATACCCCAGGCCCTGGCCCCTCACCTCCAGTCCCACACTTTGGGGAGGAAAGACCCCACTTAGTGATGGACTCCAAGTTAACTGACTTCTCTGAGCCTCCGTTTCCTTACCCATTGAATGGAGCCACAGTGCCTGGCACGGTTGTTGGGAAGATTAAGAGATTAAGTGTAAAGTGCTTAGCCCAGAGCCTGGCCTTATGCAGTGGAACTCTCCTAGGCCATCACTGTTATTCTGGAATTCCTTTCCTGCCTGGTCTCACAGGTGAGCTCTTTCTCATTCAAGACCCAGCTCAGCCAACCTGGTAGCTTACACCTATAATCCCAGCACTTTGGGAGGCTGAGGCGGGAGGTTGCTTAAGTCCAGGAGTTTGAGACCAGCCTGGACAACATAGTGAGACCCTGTCTCTACCAAAAATAAAAAAGTTAATCTAAAAAATTTTAAGAGAAAGACCTAGCTCCCCTCCAGTGGGAGGACTTCCCAGGCTGGTAGCAGAGCCTCTCTCTGCTTGTGAATACTGCTATCTGCACACAGAACTTTTTCCTTCCTGGGCTGCCTCCCCCACCAGACTGGCAGGGAACATTTCCATGTCCCCAGATAGGACGGCTCAATCACTCCATTCCAGAGCAGGGTAGGTGGGGTAGAGGGTAGGTGACCAGCATAGTGGGTTCTGGCCACCTGGAGGGACCCTGCAGGCATTTCTCCCAGGAACAGTGGACTTCTCTGGCCAGGTACCAGAACAGTCTGCTTCAGCCATGGGGTGGGTGGGCAGGTTGACAGTGTGGGTGCTGCCAAGGCATGTACTCACAGAGGTGTAAATGGCTGGCTCACGAATGACCTTCTAGCCACAAGCTGATGGAGAGTTGAGAATGTTCCTCAAGAGATGCTTCCCTCCCAGAGGAAGGCGTGCATCGCTTGGCCTGGCCCTGGGCCAGTGGCAATGCTGTCTCCAAAAGCAATTCATGCCAAGGGCCTCCTGACTCCCTAGATGTCACCTTGAAGCTCTCAGACCCTCCTTCTCTCCAGCCCCCTCCCCTCTTCAGAAGGCCCCTGTCTCTTGCATCAGATTCTTCCTGGAATACAAATGCAAATCCTAAGACCCCCAGAGTGCAGCCCAATCCTCCAGCCTGGCATCAGCTTCACCTCTGAGGGCTGGTCCCCTGACAACACACTCTCCTAGCCCTTGAGAACTTAACTGAACTTCCTTCAGTCTGGTGTTTACTTGCTTCAGTCTTGTCTGCAATCTGTCCATCAGTGCATCCATCCATTGGTCAGGGAAAGCTTTCCTGAAGGGGTGACACTTGACAGGAGGACCAGGGGATAAGGATGAGTTATCTGGGCTACAAAAGGGGCCGGGGTGGGGCGGGAAGAAACGTCCAGGCAGAGAGAAGGGCATGTGCAAAAGACCTGGGGTAGAAGAGACTGACGCAAGATGGATTAATTGAAGGAAGTTCCTGGAAGCAGAACCAGAAATTGAGGGAGGCACAGCGTGAGTTGAGGTTGTAAGCGTAGTCTGGGGTTGCACTGAGTGTGAGGGCACTGCACCTGGGTTTAATGCGCTGAGGTTGCCATCTTGGAATTCTTAATATCATTATCTTCACATTTCTGTTTTGTAAGTACAGCCTGGTGGGACAGTGAAGCGTCCATCAAGGGCTGGGAGCCTTGGTTTGTGCGGTCTGGCCTCCCGCCGCCTCCCCTGGATTGGACCTCAGCCTTCCCCTCCACTTCTGCCTAGCAACCTCTGCCAGCCTCTGACCCCGGCAGAGACCTGGGTGCAGGCGTGGGGACAGTCAGAGCAGAGGGCATGCCCGATAGCATCTGAGGATGGAGGATGGCAGTGCTGCCCCAGCCCCAGGCTTGACAACCCCACGGCTCATTCAGCTCAGGTCCCCTGTGCATCCTGGAGTGGAATCTGCAACACCCTTGAGGAAGCAGGAGAAATGGCAATGCCTGGTGTGAGTTCCTCACTCCTGCTGAGGAACACAGGTCAGTCTGGCGGCTGCCAGTTGGTGAGTTTCATGCAGAACGGAGTCAAGTGGCAGGGTGAGTGGGGATTTGTCCTACAAATATTCCCATGCCTGAGGGACTCTGACATTAGCAAAAAACCAAAAAAACTAAAAACTCATACCTTTACAGGTTGAGAGAAAGAGACCGCAGGAAAGGAAAAAGTTTTACATTTTAGTACCTTTAAGAGCAATTTTGTCCCCACTTTTATTTTGCGCTGGCTCTGCAAATTATGTAGCTGGTCCTGGCAGTGAACAGTCAGTGAGATCAAGCATGTGAAATACCTGCAGGTATTCACACTCCCTAAATGGTGTTTTTGTTGTTTATGTGGCTCAAACGGCGATGTGGCTTCAGGAGCTGAGCCCTGCCCAGTGGCTGGCTGTGGCAATAAATGTTATAACAACCGATTTTGCATTTTATTCTCTATCCTTGAATTCTTCAAGCAGATGTGTACAATTATCATGAAAAACAGGCTGGGGCTCTGCCTGGGAGGGGAACACCCCACAGTTCGGCCTGAGGCACAACTGCCCAGACCTCAAGGCAAATTATGTTTTGAAGCAGCTGCAGGTCACTAAAAAGCTGTGATTTTTCCGGACCAGATTCCTCTCCCCAGGGGGCTGGGTCTGTGTGCGGGAGGGGCTGGTGAGAGGTAGGAGGCCTGAGCACAGTTCCCTTTTCTGAGGGGTGCTCAGATGTCTCTGTCTTGCTCCTCCACCTCCCTGACAGCCCCGCCCGTCCACCCTAGTTGCTCCAACCAGGCCTCATCCCTTTCTCAGAGTTATCACAACATCCTCTCCTGTTCTGGCCCACTCCGAGCTACTCCCCGTGGAGAAAGAACTTTCTAGAATCTGTCAGTCTGTGGGCCCCTCAGGGCAGAGACCAAGTCTGTCCCCCCTTGGGACCCCAGAAGCTGGTCCCCAGTCCCAGAAGTTGGTGCCCAGTCCCAGAAGTTGCAAGTGCTTGCAGACCTGGGCTGAGGAGAGGGTTGTGGTGGTCACGGTGGTAGACTCCCAGCATCCATGGCTGCCCAGACAAGGAAGTTCCTTCCCACGACTAGAAGATAAGGTACGAGCGTGTGACCCATTTCTGGCCAATGAAACACAAGGGAGGTATCCTGGAGGGCTGGGCAAAAGGCAGAGCGGAGGGACATTGGAGAAAATGAGACACAAGCAGAGGGTCCCCTTCTTTCTCTGCTGTGTCTGGAGCCATAGACTGGAGCTGCTGCAGCTCCTTGGCCTCCAGCCCAAGGAGGAAGATAGTAAGTGGAGGAGAAACACAAAAAACAACTTGAGCCCTCATATGCCACAGCTGGAAGCTGCACTGCCTCCAGATCCCCTGTGTGGGTGATAATCAGCTTCCTCCGCTTCCTCTATGTCAGGCCTTCTGGGTTATGTTCCTTGCAGCCAAAAGCATCCTCAACTGATGGAAATAACACAGTGACCACAAAAGAACGTGTGTCAACACTGGCCTCTCATCCCAGCAGCTCCATCAGCCCTGGCAGCCTCCCTGGGCTCAGTTTTTCCATCTATTGATTGGGGAGAGAGGTTCTGGAGGGAGAACTGGAGAGAGGAAGGATGGAACCCTTTGAAAATAGAGAGCTGTTGGTAAAAAATAACTGTGGAAGTTTAGAGCATGTGCTTTGGCATTAGACAGATCTGGACCAAAGCCCAGCCCTCCGCTTACTGGCTGTGAGACCTTGGCTGAGTTACACACACTCTTTTTTATTTTTTTGAGTCTAGGTCTCACTCTGTCACCCAGGCTAGAGTGCAGTGGCATGCTCACGGCCATCACAGCCTCGACCTGCTGGGCTCAGGTGATCCTTCCACCTCAGCTTTCCACCGAGTAGCTGGAACTGCAGGTGAGTGCCACCATGTCCAGCTAATATTTTGATTTATTGTAGAGATGAGGTCTCACCAAGTTGCCCAGGCTGGTCTCGAACTCCTGAGCTCAGGCAGTCTTCTCGCCCGGGCCTCCCAAAGAGCTGGGATTACAGGCGTGAGTCATCATGCCCAGCACATACACTCTTTAATCACGAGTGTGCTCATCTGTACAGTGGGGAAAATGATGGTATGTGTGAGGGGATCCGTGTACAAAGTTTCACATTGTATGCAGCTCTCAGTGAGTGCTCCAAAGCCAAACTGGCTGTCTGGTCGCCCAGTCTTGTTAGCTGCGAACGTCAGGGTGACGGGGAGGGGAGGAGGAAGACCTCTCTTGCAGAGAGCTCTCCAGATGTTCCTCCCATTACTTCCTTCCTCAATTGCTCCAACCCACAACCAGCTTGGCCTTCCGTCCCAGGCTGCCTTGGCTGGATCAGCGCAATCAGGAAAGGAAGGCCTCATGTGTGGGAGCCTTGAGGTTGACCTTGAGGGATGGGAGGAGGCTCAGCCCAGGGAAGGGAGATCAAGGAAGGCATGCCAGGAGGGTGGCTGGGAACAGGGCAGGTAGGAGCGGGAAGGATGCCTCTGGGGAGAGGAACAGGCCTGGCTGGAACAGAAGCTTGTGGAAGGTGATGGGAAGGGCACCCTTAGAGGCAAGGCGAGGAGCCCATAGTGAAGTTTCTGCCAGTATTAACAGAGGGTTTCTAGTTTGCCTCCTGAACTAGAGTCACATCCCATTTGACAGATGGAGAAACTGAGCTCCAGGAGGCGGAGCCGGCATTATTAGAGGTGGTGATACCATTGGGATGAGGGGTGCAGCTCCAGCATATGGCCTTCGGGATTCAAGGTGCTTTGACACGATTCACTGTTAAAGACTGAAGTCCAAGGATTCCAGAGGTAAGGGCTCCGGGGGAAGTCCTGCTGCTCTGCAGTTCTTCCCGATGTGTTTCCTCCTGGGTGGCTAGGTAGAAGCCTGGGTGTGCCCCGCTCATGCTCCTGGCATGCCTCACAGATGCTCAAGAGCTCAGCCCCTTCATCTGCAGCCACTGGTCTATCTAATCCCCCCCAGACAGTTGCAAGGCAAACATCAGTGAGGGTGATGATTTGTGGACGGTCCCTGACTCAGTCCTGTTTGCCAGCCCACCCTGGGCTCAAGATTCCCCCTATGCCCCCTACTCCACCACTGCAGTGGGCAGGCCCCAGCTTCTCAGGGCTGTGTCTGGGACTCTAGCCTGGGGCCCCTTCCAAGGTGGTGCCAGAGAGTGGCTTCTGCCCTGCCAAACTGGAAATTCCAGAAATGATCTTGACACTGGCTCCTTTCCAAAGACTGGGGGTGGCAGATGGGGAAACTGAGGCTCAAAGAGTTAGAGGGCCTATTTGGATCCCTCAGCCACTGAAGAGTAGGGCCCAAATTAAACACAAACTGGGGCGTCACTCCCACCTCTGTGCTGTTATAATCCTGTCTCTCCGTCCAGTCACATTCTTCCAGCCTGAAGTCTCCACCTTGGTGGTAGGGGGGTGCTCCCCATCCCAGAGAGCGTCTAATCTGGACACTTGTGGTGGGGGCAGTGGGGGCAGTGCCCATGAGGTTCAGGCTGTTCTCTCTTACCTAGTTACACACTCACTTCACCTCTGTGAGCCCAGAGATCCCCAGAGCACAGCTGTGCTGGCCCCAGACCACGAGCTCCTAGTGGGTAGGACCGGGCCCAGGCACCGAGCAGCCTGGGTCTGATGAATGATGGATGTCCCGGGCCTGGGCAAGCCCTCTGGAATGGCCTGCTGGTGAGGGATGGAGAGTCCGGCATCTCTGGGCCTGGCCTGGAGAGGGGCTGGGCCTGGTGGGCAACAGCATCTGGGTTCCTGGGTCCCTCCTTGCCCCCACCATCAGTGGGTCTCAAGCGCCCTACATTTATGGCCTCTGAGAATAAACTGAGATGGGCATCAGGAGGTGGCAAGCAGCAAGCAGAGACAGGCAACAGGATGGCAGGTGGCAGGCGGGGTTGCACAGGGGGCACCACAGCTCCACTTCCTGTGGGCGAGGGCCCTGGGCCTGCCCCGGGGGAGGTTGCACAAACCTTCCTGCGCAGGCCTCAGGCTGCCTGCCCGCCTGGCCCGTGCTCCAGCCCGCCTCTCCCACTGGCCGCTGCCTCCTGCCCGGGACTGGCATCCCGGTTCCCTGTCCTAGGTCCCAGACTGTGTCCTCTGTCACCGTGGGGCCAGCAGGGACCGGGCTGAACACCAGGGTCCGCCCTCCCATCACTGAGCACGGCTCCTTCCTCATTTCGCTGCTGATTCTAGCCCCAAACAAAACAGGTTGAGCCCTTTCCTCCCCCCGGCAGCTGTCTCTGGCTTGCTGCTGCCTTCTGAGCGCTGCAGACGGCGCCGGCCAAGGAGGGGGGCCTGGGCCAGCCCTGCCGAGACTGGGCCGGTGCTCCTGGCGCCTGGCCCTCTGTCAGGCCGGCCGGTGGCAGGAGAGCGAGCTTTGCCGCAGCAGACGCCTGAGGATGATGCCCCAGATGCAGTTCAAAGATGCCTTCTGGGTGAGTGAGGATGGTTGGGGGCATTGGACAAGTGTACAGAGGCTGAAATTGCCTGTGGCGGTGGGTGGAGATGTGACATGGTTGATTCTTGGTCTTAATTGTCATGGAGGTGGCCTGTGTCCCTGCCCCTTCTGAGGGGAAGGCAAGGGGATGCCATGGGTAAGGGATCTCCTCTGCTCCTGGGGCTGCTTCCTCTTCTGGGACTCCTGTCCCCACAGCTGGAGCTCATCAGGAGAGGATCATGTGTAGGTGGGGGCTTGAGGAGGCCACATGGAACAAAGGAGGGTCATAGATTTGGGTATCAGACAAACCTGGGTTCAGGTCTTGGCTCTATTACTTATAGGCTGGGCGAGTCATTTTATGTCTCTGAGCCTCAGTTTCTCCATCCATATAATGGAGATAAATAAAAACCATCATGCCAACTGAATGGGAGGCTAAAGCAAGGGGATTTAATGCACTAAAGTCCCTGTACCTCAGCGGCTCTCCAAGGGGTAGTTCTCTTCCTCTTCCCCTCACTCGGCCCCTTGGTATGGATCCTTCAAGGAAGCAACTGGGCTGGGCAGTTCCTTACTTGCTTTCTTAAATTCAACCCAGGCGTAAATCATTTCCCCTATGAAATAAGGGCGTCTGGCCAATGGTGGAGGTAAAGTGGCTTGGCCCAGGCCACATGGGCTGAGGCCTAGCTTGGACCCTGGATCCCAGCTGTCCTTTACCCATCGTTCCATTCCTCAAGCTCTGGCTGTCCCCAGGGTTCTTGGGGAAAAGCTGAGACCTCTTGGTTGCAGCTGGGGAATGTGGCTGTCCTGAGGGTGCTGCCTCCAAGCCCGCAGAGGGCTCGGCCAGCTCGGCCCCAGTCAACAGCCTGGCCCTCCCCGGGCCCAGTCCTGGGGCCGCAGCCAGGAGGATGAGAGCTTGTGAGCCAGGTCTTTCTAACCTTCCGGGCCAGCTCCGCTTGGGGCCCGTGGCCAACGTGTGAGTGGTTTGCCTTCCCTGCACTGACTGTGCAATGGGCTGAGTGGTCTACCTGGGGAGGGCACCCTGTGCCTTTCTGGCCTCAGTTTCCCCATCTCTACAAAGGGGTTTTGGGACCAGCCCAGAGGCAGTGCTAGCTCAGCCCATCCAGAGCGCCAAGCACCAGGGTGCTCACGGCCCAGGCTGGCAGCTAGAACCCCAGGGGGTGGGAGGGTGTGAGTCAACATATCGCTGCCCTGCCTTGGAGTGCAAAGTTGGGGGAAGAGGGGCCTGGAGATCCAGGGCAGGCCAGGAGCCCCTGACTGCTCTACCTCTGTTGCAGCCCAGAGCCCCTGGGCCCACCTTCCCTAGGGCAGAGCTGGAACAAGGAGCAGCCCCACGCCTGGGTCTGGGCAGGGGCACATGAGGGGGCAGGGCATGGTGGCAGCGGCGGAAGCAAGCAACCAGCCCACCTATGGGCACTTCCTGAGTGGCATCCCACCCACGGTGTGCTGCACCTCTGGGTCACTGCGGGTTTCCTGGCCTCCAGGGGCCTGTCTTCCTCTGTGCCTGGCTCCCTGCACCTCGGAAGAGGATCCAGCTTCCCCAGAGAAGACCAGAGCAGGGGAAGAGAAGTGACCAATGAGAGCAGGTCACTGTAGACATCACCTGCCCCAGGGATTCCAATTCCTCTCCCGATGCTCAGCCCAGCCCAATGCATGACAGCTAACATTTACTGAGCACTAAAGATTTGCCAGGTGCTTAATCCTCACAACAGAT
The DNA here is from genome assembly GCA_963574415.1 of Tarsius wallacei. Lineage (NCBI taxonomy): Eukaryota > Metazoa > Chordata > Mammalia > Primates > Tarsiidae > Tarsius > Tarsius wallacei. Next base: position 16,365 of record CAUYQG010080653.1, read on the forward strand.
GCTATCATTATCCCTGTTATTCAGAGAAGGAAATTGAGGCACAGAGAGCTTAAGGGACTTGCCCAAGGTCACACAGCTGGGATTAAACCCAATGGTCTGGCTCCAATACCTGTGTCACCCAGTGTATTGCAGGATGCCTGTCTCTCCCTGCAAATCCCTGGATCTTTGGGCTTCAGGGTGCACATCAGGGAAATGGGGGAAAAAAATCTGTCTTCTTACCTCCCAGTGGGGTAAGAAGGTCAGACGAGGTGGCTAGAACAGTATTTTGAAGCTGAATTTACAGACAAATGTGTAAAACAGAAATGGCACCTACTCTGACCACAGAGGGTGTGTTAGGAACAGCCCAGCCAGCTTGGCCCCTCATCCTGGCTGCCCCTGCCCAGTCCGAGGCACTGATGTTAATCCCTACAGCCTGGCAGCCCTCTGTTGAGGAATGACTGGCCTTTAAACAGTGGAAAGAAACCCCTAGCCTAGAAAGATGTTGACTATCACAGCCCTTCAGTTATCTGGCAACTCCACCCAACCAGAACCAGAGCCAGCCGTGTTTCTGGCATTAGCTCAAGGTAAGGGGGGAAGCAAAAGTGGTTTCTGAGACGCCAAAGATGAAGCCCCCAAGGACTTCTATGAAAGCTCATGTACTTTCCCCATCGGAGATGCCCCAGAGCTTTCAGTCAGGGCCTACAAACTCCAAATACCCACAATTTTAACAGGTGTGGTCATGGCATCTTTTAACCTGTGGTGTAACAGTGAGTAGGGGTCTGCACAGGACCTGATCTCCAGATGGCGATGGATAAATATTTGTGGACCTGGCCTGTGAGAGGAAGTTTCACAGACAGCTAGCAGCCTGATAGCAAGGAAGGAGACAGAACAATTATAAAAAGCAAATGTGATGGCCCAGAAGTAGCGGGGACACTCAGCGTGGGTGCAGACCCAGTCTTGTCCCTGTGCAAGCCTGTGTTTGTGATTCTGTCTATGTGGCCACACAGTGTTTATTTATAGCCTGCTTTTAGCTGCGGTGGAGCATTCAGATGCCGGCCACTGTAGGAGTGAGGCCAGGGTGGACAGCCGCAGTGGGAGGGAAGAGACAATTTGATTTCTCTGATACGCACATGATAAAGAGCATCACCCCTCTGCAAGATATTTGCGGCTGAGCCTCAGAGCGGCACCTGTCAGTGAGACAAGGTTGAGGCTGAGATCACCAGCGGTTGGAGCTCAGAAGGCCTCAGATCTCATGTAGCACTGAGTCGAAGGGGCTCAGAAGCCCAGAAAAGAGTGTCCCCTCCACCACCCACCTGGCCAGTGGCTCTGCTCCCAGCAGCAGCCAAACTGTATTGCAAGAAATGTCCATCTGTATCTTCAGTGCAGGGCAGCAGAACACACTAAGGAGATGCTTATAGAGTAAATGAATGGGCAGTGAATGTCTCCATGGCCACCTCCCTTCCAGAACCCATAGTGTCCTCCATTTCCCTTTAGCTATTGTCCAGGTTGGACCCTGCAGCTCCACCTCCATACCCGATAAGATGAATGAGACTGTCTTGCCCTTGGGGAAGTCACAGTCCAGTGCTGGAGCCGGAGAAATAAATGGGCCAGGCGAGGGGTGTGCTGAGGGGAGTAGTGTCTGAGCTGTGCCATCCCCACCCAGGCTCCCCTGCCCCCTGAGACCTATATATGCTACGGCCTTTGCAAAATCTAGTCCTGGACCCGGTTTTATTGAGATCCATATCCTGGCCCTTTTGGGATAGTTAAAAGGAAAAGTAAGGTCCTGGGGAGGCTGGGCCACATACGCTATGGTGACCCTCACCCACCAGTTGGGTGGGAACCACCAAAGGAGCAAGGGGAGAACGGGCCGGGACTCTCCTTCTGAATGTGGTCGTGTCTTTCCCTTGAAGCCAGGTTCTGACTTCATCTGGAAGCCTCTGTGCCGGGCTGGGAGGAGCTGAGCCTCCTGAGTCCATTGAATAGGTGACGGCATCCCGGCTGGGTGGGAGAGTGACTTACTAGATCCACACAGTGGAACCAAGGCTAGCCTGGGCCGCCCCTTCCCTATGTGTCCGCTCGGCTGCTGACATGTCTTCCCCTTCCCAGTGCTGAGACGCTGAGCTTCTCCATTTAGGAGGCTACAGAGGACAGGACTGAGGGATCTCACTTTGGCAGTCTTAATGCCACCTGGCCTCCACCCTAGGACCCAGCTCCCGTGGCCCCCAGGGTGTTGGGAGAGACTGACATTTGCCAGGCGCCTGTTCTGTGCTTTAAAGCCATGCGTATACCTTCAAAAGAAACAAAATCAATTAACACGAGACCTTGATGTAAGGAAAGTGGGAAGTTGAAAAAAACAGGGGCAAAAGCACCTTTAGTCTCATCCACAACCGTGAATGTCTCGCTGTTTCCATTGTCTTACATGGTGCAGCAGATTGTGTACACAATTTTGTATTCTCTGTCCCTTTTGTTCTAGCGCCTCACATTTTGAATGGTGGTAAAATGCACGTAACATAAATGTACTATCTTAACCTTTTTTTTTTTCCCTGTACAGTGTGGCGGTGTCAAGTATGTTCACACTGTCCTGCAACCCTCCCCCATTTTTTTTTTTTGTTTGTTTTTGAGTCACAGTCTCACTCTGTCACCCAGACTGGAGTGCAGTGGTACACTCACAGCCACCGCAGTCTCAACCTGCAGGGCTCAGGCGGTCCTTCCGCCTGTTTTCCAAGTAGCTGAAACTACAGGGGCGCTTCACCACGCTCGGCTAATTTTTTGATTTATTGTAGAGACAAGGTTTTATCAAGTTGCCAGGGCTGGTCTCCAACCTCTGGGCTCAGGCAATCCTCTCACCTCTGCCTCCCAAAGTGCTGGGATTATAGGCGTGAGCCACTGTGCTCAGTGCCTCCTGTTTTTTAATGTAACTTCATTGTGAACACTTGTGGGTATGGATGTGGGTTCCTTATCTTCAATGACACCATTGTTGAAGAGTGCACAGTTCTCTGGCTAGTGGATGTGGTAGGCGTGCTATGATTTCTTTACCCGATCCCCTGTTGTTGAACATTTAGGTTACTGCCAATTATTTATTATTTTGGTCAGTGCCACGTTGGGTAGATCTTTGAATATAAAAGTTTTCCACCTAATGATTATTTTCTCTGGTAGATTCCCAGGAGAGAAGGTATTTCTGGGTGAAAGAATGAGGCCAGCTCTTGGCGCTAGCGGCCATGTGGGGATCAGTTCTCTGGCTGGGCAGGAGCCTTTTTACACAGGAAGGAGGGGCCAGAGTGGCCTGGAAGGGGCTGGGCCTGTGGGCAGCACCCTCCTGGAAACTGGAACACACTCAGACTTTGTGGGAGGGCTTGCAGCATGGCAAGACGCTGTGGCCTTGAAGGCTGAGGAGGCCAGTGTCTATGCAGGTTCCCTGGCTTGTAGACAGCATAGAAAGTAGGAGAGGAAGGTCCTGGTGGTCCTGCCTCTGCCACCACCTGCCTTCCCAGCACCTGCGTGGCTGTAGCAGTGAGAAGGAATGAGGACCGAGACTCTCTCTGTTCAGATCAGAAAAGCTCTTTAAGAGCTGGCGTTACGTGTAGAAAGCACAGGGTGTAGAATGGTGTGCCTGGTCCACAACCTGTTGTGAAAAGTGGCAGAAATAAACGTTTACTGGCGTGGGCTTATGTTAAAAATCTCTGGATGGGTGCACAGAGAACTCATTCAAGTGGTTGCCTGTTGGGAGAATGAGAAAAAAGAGATGCGTGTGGGACGTGATTGAGCGTTTGCAGGATAGACTTTTTATACTGTTTGATTTTTTTTAGCCATACACATGCATGAATTATTCAAAAATTAAATCAATTAGAAATGAAAGAGAGACTGGGTGTGGTGGCTTGTGCCTGTTATCCCAGCACTTTGGGAGGCTGAGGCAGGAGAATCGCTTGAGCCTAGGGGTTTGAGACCAGCCTGGGCAACATAGTGTGACCTCACCTTTACAAAAATTTTTTTTTTTTAATTGGCCAGGTCTTGGTGGCAAGCACCTGTAGTCCCATCTACTCGGGAGGCTGAGGCAGGTTGATCACCTGAGCCCTGAAGATAGAGGTTGCAGTGAGCTGTGATTGTGCCACTGTACTCCAGCCTGAGCAACTGAGACAGACTCATAAAAAAAAGAAAAAAGCAAAGAAAAATAAGACATTTATTTCAAGTTCCATGAATATTTTTCTCTGAGTCCCAGCTGCTCACATCATCAACAATGCTCGTTTGTTGAGTGCATATCGTGTGCCAAGCACTGTGCCATCTGCTCCACCTGTGTCTCCAAGCCTACCCTGCAAGGAAAGGCTGTCAATGTCTTCCTGTCTCCATGGTGGGAACCAAGGCACCAGCCTGTCAAGGGCCAGGCCAAGGTCACACATTCAGGGCAGAGCAGGGACTCCCACCCAGGACTGCAGGACCCACTGCTCTCTGTCCCTGAATTCTGAGATCAGCTAGTTTGTTCTTGGTGCAGTTATAATTTGTGTAGGATGGAAGGGTGACTCCCCCCTCCCCTTTGAGTTAACATTGGTTTCTATGGATTTGGAAGTGGGATGATTTTTCTCTCCATTCCCCATCTAATTTTCTGCAATATAAACTACTTATGTCAATAAAATGAATATATTTTCAAAGAAAATGAAGCAATTTCTGACTTCAAGGCCAAGGTGGTGTTTTTAGGCCAAAATTGTGGTTTGATAGCATTACCTCCGTCATGAACTCTGTGCACACTTTGTGGTACGTAGGGCCCCCCCCGGGACTAAGAGCTTGGTTCATCTGTGCCCATTCCACAGGACGTGGCCAGCCATCTGAAAGCATAGGAGATTGCAGAGGTTTGTGGTCAAGCTCGCTCTGCTTTGTGATACCTGCAGATAGTCACCTCCAGGATTCTCTGGTTGCAGTGTTCTGGGTTGATTCAGTGTTCTGAATTCAGTTTCGCTCTTGTTGAAAAACAAGATCTGCTTCTTTTAAAAAAATTATTCTTGTTTTATTTTTTGAAGAGACAGGTGTCTCACTATGTGGTCCAGGCTGCCCTCGAACTCCTGGCCTCAAGCAATCCTCCCGCTTTGGCCTCTCAGAGTGCTGGGATTACAGGCATGAGCAAGATCTGCTTCGTGATGATCTACTCTGAGCTCCAGGCCCCAGGAACTTATGTGCTTTTCCTGAGGGTTGTTCAGGGGGAAGGAGAGTCTTGTGTGGGCTTTGCTAAGGATTTGGGAGATGTCAGGAGGGCACACGGCACTTGGGATGGCAGGTATGGCATTGGGCAAAAGCGTGGAAGGGGGTTGGAAGAGAGTTCTCTGACCCAGAGCATTGTGCAAGGGGACTGGTAAGAAGGGAAGGCCCGAGCTGGATTGTGCAAGGTCTGCCCTAAGTGGCGGCAGAGCCCTTCCTCCACCTCTTTGCACCCTCTCTGTTTCCTCGGCTGTTTCCTCTCGTGCAAAAAGGCTGCAGGCTGTGGCGGGATGCCCTCCCTCCCCACCCAGAGCCTGGCTGATGCTGCAAACCACACGATGGAGAGAACTTGGGGTGGAAACCAAGACTGCTTCGGCTTCCCGCTAGAAAAGTGGTGCCCTGTGCCCTGGGCCCCCGACACTGGGGCTTCCCTCTGGGCTGGCTCTGGAAGGTTCTTTCCTCAAGGGCTCCGTCACTCCCCAGCCTCCAGGTAAAGAAGGAAGCTTCACCTGGCCCCCTCCACCCTTGCTAGGTGGTCTTGGAGTATAAGTTCCCTTTTCTGAATCTCAGTTTCCTTACCTATGGGATGTTAGAGTGATGTTCACCTAAGATGAGGGAGTTGAGGATTGGGAGGCTCAAGGGACCATCACAGTGAGTTAGCAGATCAGAAACAGGTCCCAAGGGACCCAGACTTCTAACTGGGTTTGAATGTATAGGGACAGTGGATCTTCCTGTTTCCAGAATGCCTCTTCAGCTCGGTTCACCACTGTCTATTGCATTCTACCATTAAAGAATCATTCCTTTGGTTTCAAGAAACAAGATAGCCAGGCTCAGTGACTCAGCCTGTAATCCCGTGCTTTGGGAGGCCGAGGTGAGTGGATTGCCTGAGCCTGCGGGTTCGAGACCTGCCTGGGCAACTTGGAGAGACCTCATCTCTACAATAAATCAAAAAAAATTAGCTGGGCGTGGTGTGCGCGCCTGTAGTTCCAGCTACTTGGTAGGCTGAGGCGGAAGGATCGCTGGAGCCCAGCAGGTCGAGGCTGCGGGGGCCAGGAGCATGCCACTGCCCTCCAGCCTGGGCGACAGAGTGAGACTCCAACTCAGAAAAAAAAAAAAAGAAACAAGATAATCTTCCAGCCATTGCCCTGTGAGGTTGGTATTCTTATTCCTGTTTCACAGAGGAACCTGGGACTCATGAAGCCATGCGCACCTGGGAGATGCCACACGGATGGACACTGGGGATGGGCTGGGCTGGAGCCTTCCCAGGCCTGGGTTCGAGAGCCCTTTGTGGTTAAGAGGAGGGTATGGCAGTTTGCTGAGCACCCTGAGCAATGGGTGATGGAACAGGCAGGCGAGTGACAGCCTCTTCCGCTGGTGTGGACAGGCCACCACCATGGGGCAACAGGAAGTGCCCGCTGAAGCCCCAGAAACCGGCGGCCAGTGTGGGGGTGGGGTAGACCCGTGAAGTTCAGGGCTTCCCAGCTGTGGAAACAGGAACGGGAAACCAGCGCACTGAGAGCGGGAACAGGCTGAGGCAGGAGTGTTCAGGGGACAGCGGGAGGCCTATGTGGCTAGAGAGAGTGACCGAGGCAGACAGCGGTTGGAGACGTTAGAAACAGAGCAGGGAACCAGGTCTTGTGGGACCTCAGTCTCAAAAATCTCAATGCCCAGGTCACACCCCGGGTCAATCACATCTGAATTTCTGGGGTAGGACCTGGGAATGAGCACTTTTCAGCATTCCCTGGTGCCTCCTACGTGTAGCCAGGGTTGAGGACCAGTGGTGATCATTGTGATTGATTGTTGTTGCTGATAAAAACCATGATCTGGTTTTCACACTTGCATGACCTCATTCGACTCACCTGAGAGTGAGTTAGAAGTGGGTTTTTTGGGGAGTAAATATATGTAACATAAGATGGACCATTTTAGCTATTTTTAAACATACAATTCAGAGGCATTAAGTACATTCTCTATGTCCAGGATGGTTTCATCATCCTGAACAGAAACTGTACCCACTAAACAATCATTCCCACTTCCTTTCCCCACACCCCCATCCTACCTCTGATCCACTTTCTTTCTCTGTGGATCTGCCTATTCTAGGGACTTCATATTAAGTAGAATCAGATGGTATTTGTCCTTTTGTGTCAGCTTATTTCACCTGGCATCATGTCTTCAAGGCTCATTCATGTTGTAGTGTATGTCAGAATTTTCTTCCTTTTTATGGCAAAATAATACTCTACACAGACGGTTCATTTTGTATTAATACATCCATCCCCCCATTGATGGGCACTTGGCTGTTTCCTCCCGGCTGTTGTGAACAGTGCTGCTATGAACACTGGTGTGTAAGTATCTGTCTGAAACCCTGCTTTCAATTCTTTTTGGTATATACCCAGGAGTGGAATTACTGAATCATATGGTAACCCCGTGTTTAACTTCTTGAGTAAATGCCAAACAATTTTCCACAGAGGCTCCCCAATTCTACGTTCTCATCAGCAATGCAAATGGGCTCGAGGGTTCTCATTGTTGTTTTTTTTTTTTTTTGAGTTGGAGTCTCATTCTGTCGCCCAGACTGGAGTGCAGTGGCTGCTCTCGGCCACCGCAGCCTCGACCTGCTGGGTTCCGGCGATCCTTCCGCCTCAGCCTTCCAAGTAGCTGGAACTACAGGTGCACGCTACCACGGCCGGCTAATTTTTTGACTTATTGTAGAGATGAGGTCTTACCAAGTTGCCCAGGCAGGTCTCGAACCCGCGGGCTCAGGCAATCCACACTCACCTCAGCCTCCCAAAGCGTGGGATTACAGGCTGAGCCATCGAGCCTGGTGAGGGTTCTAATTTCACCATGTCTTTGCTAACACTTATTAATTTCTGTTTTTAAAAAATCATAGCCATTCTAGAAGCCACTAAGTAGTATACCTCATTGTGGTTTTGACTTGCATTTCCCAAATAACTAATGACGTTGAGCATCTTTTCAAGCTCTGTATATCTTCTGTGGAGGAATGTCTACCTAAAGCCTTCACCCGTTTTTGAATTGGGTCGTTTGTCTTTTGTTGTTGGGTTGTGGGAGTTCTTTATATATTCTGGCATTCATCCCTTATCACGTATACGATTTACAAGTATTTTCTCTCATTCTGTGGGGTATCTTTTCACTCTCTTGATACTGCCTTTTGATATGCAAAATGTTTTCTTTTGATAAAGTCCAATTTTTCTTTTGAGTTGGAGTCTCATTCTGTCACCCAGACTGGAGTGCAGTGGCCACTCCCGGCCACTGCAGTCTCAACCTGCTGGGCTCCTGCAATCCTTCTGCCTAGCCTTCCAAGTAGCTGGAACTACAGGCGTGCACTATCACGCCTGGTTAATTTTTGATTTATGTAAAGATGAGGTCTCGCCAAGTTGCCCAGGCAGATCTCGAACCCACGGGCTCAGGCAATCCACTCACCTCGGCCTCCTAAAGCACTGGGATTACAGGCTGAGCCACTGAACCTGGCTGTTTTCTATTTTTTAATTTATTTCTATGTTTTTGTCTAGTTGTCTGTGTCATATCCAAGAAATTGTTGCAAAATTCAATGTCATAAAGATATCCCACCCATATTTTCTTCACAGAGTTTTATAGCTTTAGGTCTTGCATTGTGGTCTATGATGATGATGATGATGATTATTATTATTTTTGTCAGAGTCGCACTCTGTTCCCCAGGCTGGAGTGTAGTGACATGACATGCCTGCTGGGCTCAGGCAATCCTTCCGCCTCAACCTTCCAAGAAGCTGGAACTACAGGTGCATGCCACCATATCTGGCTAAATGTTTTGATTTTTGTGGAGACGAGGTCTTGCCAAGTTGCCCAGACTGGTCTTGAAGCCCTAGGCTCAGGCAATCCTCTCGCCTCTGCCTCCCAAAGTGCTTGGATTACCGGCGTGAGCCACCAAGCCCAGCCTGATTAATTTTAAGTTAATTTTTGCATATGGTATAAGGTAAGGGTCCAACTTCATTCTTTTGCATGTGAGTATCCAGTTTTCCCATCACCATTTGTTGAAAAGACTGTCCTTTTCCCACTGAATGGTCTTGGCCCCCTTGTCAAAAATCACTTGACCATATGCGTGAAGGCTTACTGTTCTATTCCACTGGTCTATACATCTGTCCTAATGACACTACCACACTATTTTGATTACGGTAGCTTTAAAAATAGTAGTAAGCTTTGAAATAAAGAAATGAGAGTCCTCCAACTTTATTTTTCTTTTTCAAGATTGTTTTGGCTATTTGGGGTCCTCAGTAGAATTGCTTTTATTGTTCCCAGTTTATAGGTAAGAAAACTGAGGTTTGGGTCCTCCTGAGGTTGCTCAGCCTGGGCTGGCCCCCAGTCCATGATACTTTTCATCACACTCCTACCCTGGATACTCTTGGGGGACACCTGCCTTAGGGTCCCCTGGGCTGTGGGCTCCTCCCTGTAGTTGTTCTGCTTTCCAGCTCCCCGAGCAGGCCCATGACTTCTGTGCTCCCTCGAGGCCCCACCAGCTCTCACTCTTCTTCAAGGAGGGTCTGGAGGGAAGGCCTGCAGGCCGGGTCACTGAGGCCCCCAGTGGATCAAGAGGAGACCCTGCAGGGAACTGACGTCTGACCTGACCTGTCTGGATCTGAGGGGCCTTTGGAAATCAGGATTTTGGGCCCTGCGTTGCAGGCCACAGCCACTGAAGCATAAGGGGCTGCCTTCTGGGTCACCTCCTGGACATTTGCCCTTTGGTCTGGGCCAACTCTGAGCAAGTGGACTTCAGGGTGCCGGTGGGAGGAAGGCCCGGGAGGACAGCTGGGGCTGGTCCAGACAAGCAGGGCTGGGGTGGAGGCAGGGGGATCAGCACAGAAGTCTGGATGGGTGACCCTCGGGCTGCGGTGGATACTAAACACAGCCCGGCATGGGGCATGGGGGTCTGCACAGTATAGAACGGCACAGGAGTGGGTGAGGTGTTGGGGTGTCTGCAATGATTCTCGCTTCAACACAGAACAGGTTGGAAGTTGACCCTGGAGCCAAAGAAACAGGCATGGCTGGAGCCAGGCCAGGGGAAGACCAGCAGTGGAGACTGGGTCTTGAGTCAGGGCAGAAGCCATCAGGAAGCTACGGGAATCTCTCTTTCTTTCTCTCTCTTTCTTCCTTCCCTTTCTCCCTTCCCTTCCCTTCCCTTCCCTTCTTTCCTTCCTTCCTTCCTTCCATCTCTTTCTTCCTTCTATCTCTTCTTCCCTTCCTTCTTTCCTTCCCTCCCCTTCCCCCTTCCCTCTCCCCTCCCTTCCCTTCCCTTCCTTTATCCCCCCTTCTCTTCTCTTCCTGCCTCTCTTCCTTTTTTTCTTTCACCCAGGCTGCTCTTAAACTCCTGGCCTCGAGCGACCTTCCCACCTCAGCCTCCCAAAGTGCTGGAATTATAGGCATGAGCCACTGCTCCAGGCTGAGGCTACAGTCCTAAGATAAACCCCCAACCTTAGAAGGACAGAACTTGCACTCAGGGTCCAGCAGACTCGGTGTGGGTCCTACTTTGCAGACTGAGAGCAAAACACTAAACAGTGGAAAACACAGGGCTCCCCGGGCAGCCCAGCTCCCCCTGCCTGGGGTGGGAGGAGCACCTTCCTCTCTTGAAGTCATACTTTTCCACAATGTGCAACATGCACCCTGCTGTGTTGGACAGGGCAAAGCAATCTCCCAGACTCCCACAGGGAACCCTTCACTTGGAGGGCGCCATCTTTGTCTCTCACTTTGACCTTGGAACTCAATGGCCACTTCAATTCACTACGCTCACGGGGTGGCTCTGGTGAGCCTCGACTCTCTGGGCCTCTGTTCCTTGTCTGTAAACACTGGCATTAAGCTAACTTCTGTGGCTAGAGGACTGTGATGTGGAGATGTGCGTGTACAGTTAAACGGCCTAGCAAGGGCAAGAGTCCTGCATGCAGACGCCCTGCAGGTGTGAGGGCCTGGAGAGCTCCCCCAGGCTCGGAGGGTATCTCAGCCAGAGCTCAGGGTCAGCTCTGAGATGCAGGACCTGCTGAGGCCAACAGAGGAGGTCAAGTGGTCTCCAGAGGCTGCAGAAAACAGCATGGGCATAGGAGTGGGGCTCCCCTGCTGCTCCAGGAGTCCATCTGTCTCTCTTTTTTTTTCTTTTGAGTTGGAGTCTCACTCTCACCCAGACTGGAGTGCAGTGGCCGCTCCCAGCCACCGTAGCCTCAACCTGCTGTGCTCCGGCGATCCTTCCGCCTCAGTCTTCCGAGTGGCTGGAACTTCAGGCGCGCGCTACCACACCTGGCTGATTTTTGCTTTATTGTAGAGATGAGGTCTTGCCAAGTTGCCCAGGCGGGTCTCGAACCCGCGGGCTCAGGCAATC
>CAUYQG010080654.1:0-13151 GCA_963574415.1 Tarsius wallacei
TTATTGTAGAGATGAGGTCTTGCCAAGTTGCTCAGGTGGGTCTCGAACCCGCGGGCTCAGGCAGTCCACTCACCTCAGCCTCCCAAGGCGTGGGATTACAGGCTGAGCCACTGAGCCTGGCTCAGAATTGATTTTAAAAAACAAATTAAAGAAATATCTTTTGAAGAAGCCAAAAATAATGATAGCAACTTTAAGACAGAGTGATCTAAGACAAAGATAAAAAAAGGTAGTGACGGAGGCAGATAAATAGTACTTATATATTTTAAAAGACTGCGGCTCACTATGTTATCTTCCTCCAGTGAAATCTGAATAACTAGTAAAAAAAAAACTAACAGGTGACACAAAAGTAACAAGGTTCATTAGTTAATTTCATATAGTCACCAAAATTTTAGGTCTCAGAAGGCATTCATTATCTGAAACTACTACTGCCATCCCTACACCATTATTTAAAATGTTCAGCAGAAGAGACAGGCAAATCTTGAAGCACAATGTTTCTTTCTTTTTATTGTTTATTTTTTGAATTAGAGTCTCACTATGTTGCCCAGGCTGGAGTGTAGTGGCATGATCACGGCTCACCACATCCTTGACATCTTGGGCTCAGGTGATCGCTCCGCCTCAGTCTCCTGAGTAGCTGGGACTACAAGCAAGCGCTACTAAACCTGACTAATTTTTTTATCTTCTATAGAGATGAGGTCTCACTATATTGCTCAGGCTGGTGTCAAACTCCTGGGCTTAAACAATCCTCTTAGCTCGGCCTCCCACAGTGCTGCAATTACGGGTGGGCATGAGTGACCATGCCCAGCCCTATTTATTTGCTTTTTTATTTAATAAAAATATATATCTATTGGTCTTGCTATGTTGACCTGGCTGGTCTCAAACTCCTGGATTAAAGCAATCCCTTGGCCTCAGCCTTCTGAGTAGCTGGGATTATAGGTGCGAGCCACTGTGCCTGAAAGTACAATGTTTCCTATTTATTGCCTTGGCATGATAGCTGAATTGTTTGAAACTCGTATTTCATAGACAAATATTAACAATGCCAAATAATTTGGGCAAACAATTTTGATCCAAAGTTAAGCCAGAAATTTACTGTTTTCTGTTAACAGAGATATAGGAAGAATAAAAGTACTTGCAATAAAAAGATGGTCAGATAATACTCACCTCTTCCACAAAAGACCAGAACTTGCAGTTACTGCAGATGCTCCCAGGAAAGCCACCATCATTAGTCTTCGCCTGAGCTGGATGGGCTGTGATCCTCCATGGTACCATCGAGAGCCCACAGCCAGTTCTGCCAATGCAGAAAGTGAGTTAAGACGAAACATCCTGTGGACAAAATGTAGAAATGTCACTCCTAGGTAGTGGTAGTGACGTCGATGACGACAATGATGACGATAGTATCAACATTATCAACACTGATTAAGTAGTTATTCTATGGCAGATGTTTATTCTAAACACTTCACATGTATTATCCCATTTAATCCTCAGAACAACCTTATAGAAAAGTACCACTTATAAATACTACATATCAAAGTACAATTAGAAGACAGAAACCAAGTGACAATTTGAATAGGAACATTTAATATTATTAATTACAACAGGAGGTTACTCAGGGGTAAAGAGATAGTAGATAGCAACCACTGTTGCTAGAGCTGACACAAAGCACCAAGGAAAGACCAAATCTATAAAAAGTCTACTCCTACCAAGGATCCTATCTAGACTTTGTGGAGAAGGCACAGACATGTATATTTGAGAAATTGACTAAGATGTCATGTCAGCAAAACTCACTAGAAAGGCACTCTCAGCTGGGCTCGGTGGCTCAGCCTGTAATCCTGCGCTTTGGGAGGCTGAGGTGTGTGGATTGCCTGAGCCCGTGGGTTTGAGACCCGCCTGGACAACTTGGCGAGACCTCATCTCTACAGTAAATCAAAAAATCAGCCGGGCGTGGTAGCGCGTGCCTGTAATTTCAGCTACTCGGAAGGCTGAGGTGGAAGGATCGCCGGAGCCCAGCAGGTCGAGGCTGCGGTGGCCCGGAACGTGCCACTGCACTTCAGTCGGGTGACAGAGTGAGACTCCAACTCGAAAAAACAAAAAACAAAAAACAAAAAAGAAAGCCATTCTCTGTGAAGTGTATCTAGTGGGAGAACTCATGTCAGTGGAACTTACTGGGAAGGTACCCTTTGGGGTGCCATGGGAAGCCACCCATGAGGTGCCATGGGAAGCCACCCATGGGGAGATGCTATAGTATGTAATTCATTGGGAAATTGTAGGGGGGAGTATTGATGTTAGAACTCCTTAGGTTGAGTGCCACTGAGTGTCCCACTAGTCCCTACATGTCACAGGAGCAATCAGCAAAGAACACACCAGAATCAGGAAAGAATACCTCTCTTGGCTGTGTGCAGTGGCTCAAGCTTGTAATCCCAGCACTTTGAGAGGCCGAGGTGAGAGGATCGCCTGAGCCCAGGGGTTCAAGACCAGCCTGGGCAACTTGGAGAGACCTCGTCTCTGCAATTAAAAAAAAAAAAAATTAGCTGGGCATGGTGGCATGTGCCCGTGGTTTCAGCTACTTGGAAGGCTGAGGCAGAAGGATCACCTGAGTCCAGCAGGTTGAGGCTGCGGTGGCCGTGAGTATGCCTGGGTGACAGAGTGAAACTCTGACTCAAAAAAAAAAAAGGAAAGAAATACTCCTCTTTTTCCATTGTCCCTCCTTTAGTCCCTGTACTGACAAAGTTGAACAATAACTGACATGGGAAAATTTTCTAGCATCATAAACAGGACAGTGAAAGATGGATTTAGAGTTGAAAAGCAATATATTGATAACTAGCACCTACATTTTACCAATGTAAAATGTAACTGCTCAGGAGTACACATCTAGTAAGTGGTGGATCCAGAATTTGAACCTAGAGTGGACTAACTCCAGACTTCAAGTTTTTAACCGGGAGACTTTGCTGCCCCCTACCTTAAAATACTGATATCACTTTGAAGTTTTTATTAAATATTTCTCACTCCCAGGCCCTTGAAATTCCTCCTCCCCACCAGATTCTTTCATTTCAAATTTAAAACTACACTAAAGAAAAAAAATCCTCCAATATTTTGTTTTCCGCATTAGTGCATGTTATTGTTCCATAAATATTCACTCTTCCATTCTATAGGTAAGGATAACTTCCCACTCTTAATTTTGGGTGTGTATCTTGCCATGTGTCTTACTTTAAGCAGTGGGAAGTGAACCAGTTCCACAGAGTGTTTTTAAGAGGCATTGATCTTAGCCTTCTTGTGCTCCTGCACTCCACCAAGAAACCAGGCCCCAAAGAGACACTGATCTTTCTAACTGGCTTCCATAATGAACAAACCTCAGTGTGAAATAAACCACTGTCAAGTCCAGCTAAGCAAGCTGAGCACAGCTGACCTGCAGAATGCTGGTGAGAAAGCAGTACTTGCTATTGTACACCACAAAGATTTTGTGGTTATTTGCTGCCACAGTGAAAGTCAGCTAATTCAGCATCCAAGAGAATTACTTGAAAGTTCTCATTCAACAAGAATTTATTCAGTTCAACTACATGTTCAGTCCTGTATAAGACCTGAAAGGCCAAAAAATTTTACTTTATAATTAACATACACGATACACTTTTTAAATGATAATTTCTAAAATGGTATCTTGAAGTAAAAAATATGATATGAGTGATAGAAAATTTAAAATAAAAGACTAAGTTGAGACTGGGTTAGTCAGCAAAGACTTTTGTTTAGTCTTAAGCCTCAGAATGGTATATACAATTTTGATCAAGTGATAGAAATGCAAGGAGCACCCCAAAAGCCTTGGGATCATTTCCGGAATCTTCAACCAGAGAATTAAAAAGAAATGATTCGCCAGGCGAGGTGGCTCAAGCCTGTAATCCCAGCACTTTGGGAGGTGGAGGCGAGAGGATTACCTTAGCTCAGGGGTGGATTCAAGACCAGCCTGAGCAATGGCGAGACCTTGTCTCTACAATAAATCAAAAAATTAGTCAGGCATGGTGGTACGTGCCTGTGGTTCTAGCTACTTGGAAGGTTGAGGCAGAAGAACCACCTGAGCTTAGCAGGTCGAGGCTGCAGCATCTGAGAGTGTGCCACTGCACTCCAGTCTGGGTGACAGAGTGAGGCTCTGACTCAAAAAAAAAAAAAAGAAATGATTTTTCCTCTAGCCAGTGATCTTGAGGGCTCAGTAGAGTCCCTCATTTTTTTTTTTTATCACTTCAGGCTGACTGAAAGATGAAAAGACGTTTCTTTCTGGTTTCATTTTTGTAATGGTAATTCATTCAAATTACACAAAGCATCTATGCTGTCTTTGATTTTTTTTCAAAGCACAGTTCACTGCTCTCTAACTTAAATTACCTTGCACTTTGTATATATCTTATGGCAATTAACATATTTGTTCATACATAAGTTTGCCTCCCCCATTTGGCTCTGAACTTCTTTTTTTTTTTGAATTGGAGTCTCACTCTGTCGCCTAGGCTGGAGTGCAGTGGCACACTCACAGCTGCCGCAGCTTCAACTTACTGGGCTCAGGCGATCCTTCTGCCTCAGCTTTCCAAGTAGCTGGAACTGCAGGCATGCGCCACCATGCCTGCCTAATTTTTTGATTTATTGTAGAGACGAGGTCTCACCAAATTGCCCAGACTGGTCTCAAACCCCTGAGCTCAGGCAATCCTCTCACCTTGTCCTCCCAAAGTGCTGGGATTATAGGCTTGAGCCACCGTGCCTGGCCCTAAACTTCTTTTAAGGCCAAAATTATTTTTTCTCTTTGCAAACACATTGTCTAGGCACAGGACTTGTTACATTATAGGTGCTTAAATATTTTACTTCCAAATGAAAAATGTCTGGGTATAAACTATACAGGTAGACTCCTAGCTTTTTTTTTTTTTTAAGAGACAGAGTATTGCTATATCACCCAAGCTGTAGTGCACTAATGTAACCATAGTTCACTTACATGCAGCCTCCAACCCCTGGGCTCAAGCAATCCTCCTATCTCCCTCTCCTGAGTAGCTAGAACTACAGGCTCCATATGCCACCATGTTCAGCTAATTTTAAAAAAATTTTTTGTAGAGTTGGGGTTCTTGCTACATTGCCCAGACTGGTCTTAAACTCCTGGCCTCAAGTGATCCTCCCATGTTGGACACCCAAAGTGCTGGGATTACATGCCCATCTGCTCCTGACATTTAAGTATACTTTCAGCCCCTAATTTACTAAAAAACTTTGTCTTTTGTTATTTGGGTTCAAGTAGGTTAGACTACTTAGCTGTCCCCTAAAATCAATGAGCAGGTCGCTACTTACTCTTCCCGTGGACCTAGAACTATAATCTTTCTTAAGTGAACCTTGCTCCTAGCCCCCTTCATCCCATCTAAGTCCAATTTCAAAGTTGGAGCTAAATCCTGCCCTCACAAACAAAATGAGAAAATGATTAATCTTTGTTCTTATCTTCTTTTTTTTTTTTTTGAGTTGGAGTCTCACTCTGTCACCCAGACTGGAGTGCAGTGGCCGCTCCCGGCCACCGCAGCCTCGACCTGCTGGGCTCCGGCGATCCTTCAGCCTCAGCCTTCCGAGTAGCCGGAACTACAGGCGCGCGCTACCACGCCCTGCTGATTTTTTTGATTTATTGTAGAGATGAGGTTTCGCCTGCCCAGGCGGGTCTCGAACCCGCGGGCTTAGGCAATCCACTCACCTCAGCCTCCCAAGGCGCGGGATTACAGGCTGGGCCACCGAGCCCGGCTTGTTCTTATCTTCTATGAGCTAAGCTTTAGCAACAGAATTATTATATCCCTTCCCAACCCCAGAAATAATCAATTTATTATACATATTGTAGGTAAAATCCAGCACCAAAGAGGCTGTATATTCTTCCTATCTGGTAACTTCTGATGCATTTTTCGTTTTCTGGTTCTTTTTTAAATTAACATTTCCCAAATCCACATGTATGTTCACATAAATAGCACTGCTTTTGCTACAGCAAAAATTGGCACAACTAAAATATACATATCTGGAGGAAACATTATTCATCACTGACAACAGAAAGTATGGGCATTTGGAAGTTCTAAATGTGAAAAACAAATAACAAAGCCAATTTAAAAGTTGGAACAGGCATGGGGTATATGAAGCTGGAAGATAAGTTTATAACATCTGTTCAGACCTGGAGAACAGCTAGACATATGATCAAATAAGTAAGCTACTAAATATATATACTTATATATATTCTACTCTCTATATATACTATGTATAGTAGCTTACTTTTTTATCATAATTTTTTAAAGAAGATCCTTTGACTATATACATAATAGGAAGCCACTCAAGTTCTTTAGTAGGAAAAGAGCATGGTGAAAACATTGTTTAAAACATATCAATCTCTCTACTGGCAGTGTAAGAAATAAATCACAGGGAACACAAGTAGAGGTAAATGAGAGGGTGAGTAGAGCCAGAGTGCAACTAATAGCTAGGTACTGAGTGATGACAGCCTAGACTGGGATAAGTGTAGAAATCACAAGTAGAAACAAACAAAAAATCTCCAGAAAGAAATAAAATGAAGCTGGGTGTGGTAGCACATGCCTTTAGTCCCAGCTACTCAGGAGGCTGAAGCCAAAAGATTACTTGAGCACAAGAGTTCAAATCTAGCCTGAGCAATGTGGCAAGATCCCCTCTTAAAAAAACAAAACAAGGGCAACCTCCTCAGGTCCCCTCCCACTGTGGGAGCTTTTCTGACCTCTTAATAAATCCTGCTTTCTAAAAAAAAAAAAGGTAAGACACCAGTATCTAACACACATCAGTATCTAACTACACAGGCAATGTGGAAGATAAAAAAGGAGAAATAGATTACAACAATAATGACAACACTAAGCAGTATGATAGAAAAGTGAAATGGATTGGGAATCCAGTGATCCAAGATCTAGTTTCATCCTTACTACTGAACAGCTGAGTGTACAAAAGAAGCTCACTCAACTCCCCCTCCTTGGGGAAAAGCTCACCATTGGTAAAATGAAAGGATTGCCTAGATGAGCTTAGGATTCCTTTATCTCTCTAATGCTTTCATATCACTAGCAAAAAATATGACAAAATTTACTTTATTACATTTGGGGGAGAAGGCACATCATCTATTCAAGATTTATTAGTTTTGACAATCTATTTCTGCATGCTATGTCTCTAGTTTTACTAACATTCCACTTAAATGTTGATTGTATAATTCAAATGTTAGTATCTACATCTTATTTCACCACTGATGTACAACCCAAAGTGTACGTCAAAAGATATATCTATTCATCATCTCTAGTGCCATATTCATAGATACCAAGTAAATTTTGGTTTAAAGTTCACTGAGAATAGGACTTAATTTATAATTTAATTCCTAGCTCTGTAGTGAAGAAATAGCAATAACTAGTTGAAAGTGTTAATTTTTGACAAGAAACTGATTTATGGAGATAGCTTTCTAACTGAGTCTAGAAAGCTGAATAGGTCAATAGCAGCAGTTATACAGTAAAGGACATTAACATGCAATTTTATGACATGGATTAAATTAAGTCCAAAGGAGTGCCTTTTTCTTTCTTAACCTCCTGTCTTCCATTTAAAAAAAAAAAAAAAGCATGTCTCTAAGAAATACCTTTGATGTAAAAAAAAAAAAAAAAAAAAAAAGACTAAGAGGTATTTCTAACCAAGAAATTTCAAAGGAGGCAACTGGATGATTTTGTTGAAAAAAAGTTTACCTAGCCAATAAGAATTAGCTAGAACAAGATTTTTTAAAAACCTGTAACAGTATATCATTGCTTTATTTCAGTATCTATTATGTTAAGACTATGAAGCTTAATGTATTGCTTTTGGTAAATTTCAAAGAGTCACAGAACCAGGAAATCATTTCTTTTTCTGCTTCATTTTTCCTTCATACAGGAAATAATTTCATTCAACACACTTTTTTTTTTTTTACAGATAGAAGGAACTGAGATCCAGATAAGTTATGTGACTTACTCATAGCTATCTAGAACAAAAACCTCCAATACATACTAGAAATTTTGAATTCCAAATAAATAACCTTAATGGGAAAAAACATTTTAATAACTGCTCTCAGTAGAAAAAAATATTAATAGCAACACTTTAAAAGAAGACCAAATGCCCAATTATAGAAAGATAGACAATGTTATAATAACATGATGGAATGGAACTTAAATGTTTAAAATGATAATCATAAAACATTATTAAAACATCATTTCAAAAACCAACAGAAAGTTGGGCTAAAGATATAAAAAGACAACTGGGCATGGTGGCTCAAGCCTGTAATCCCAGCACTTTGGGAGGCCAAGGCAAGAGGATTACCTGAGTCCAGGGGTTTGAGACCAGCCTGGGCAACATGGTATAATAACTGGTATAATTTATGTTGAGTGAGATTGTATCTTGTCTCTATAATAAATCAGAAAAATTAGCCAGGCATGGTGGTATGTGCCTGTAGTTTCAGCTACTTGGAAGGCTGAGGCGATAGGATTGCCTGAGATCAGCAGATCGAGGTTGCGGTGGCCGTGAACATGCCACTGAACTCCAGCTTGGGCGAGAGAGTGAGACTCTGACTCAAATAAAAAAAGATACAAAAAGATATTTGGCTAGCCAGGTGTGGTGGCTCACACCTGTAATCCCAGCACTTTTGGAAGGCTGAGACGGGAGGGTTGCTTGAGTCCAGGAGTTAGAGACCAGCCTAGGCAACACATTAATACCAAGAACTCATCTCTATAAAAAATCAAAAAATTAGCTGGGCATGGTTGCGTGCACCTGTCCAGCTACTTGGGAAACTGAGGTGGAAAGGTTGTCTGAGCCCAGGAGGTTGATACCACAGTGAGTCGTGATTATGCCATTGTACTCCAGCCTGGGTGATATAGAACAAGACCTCAACTCAAATAAATAAATAAGATACTTGTAAAAGAAGTAACAATGGCTATGAAAAGATACAATCTCACTCAACATAGAAGAATGCAAATTAAAACTATTGAGATTCTGCTTTTTACCCAAGTTGGTAAAAAAAAAGTCTGAAAACATACTTGTTGGTACTACTGATGAACATGTAAACTGGTATAATTTATGAAGAGCAATTTGGTAATATCCATCAAAGTTACCCATATAAAGTGTAGATACCGGCCTTGAAATTCTACTTCTGATAATATACCCTACTGATATACTTGCATGCCTGTGAAATTATGCACACATATGGTGCATAATTCATTACATCACAGTTTATAATAACAAAAGACTAAGAACCACTCCAATGTTCACCAAGAGAGAACTGGTTAAAGTATGATAAGTCTGTATAAGGCAATACCACAGAGCAATAAAAAAAGAGAATTAAAAAAACTCTACATATAGCTACAAAAAGAGTTCTAAGACATACTGTTATCTTAAAAAAGCAATGTGTAGACTATAACATACAGTATGCTATCTTTTTTGTAAAAAGAGGAGAAATAAGGATGCAAATGTACTTATTAAGTAACTTTGGAAGGACACAAAAAAAGTAACAGTAGTGATGCTGGTGAGGGTGGGAAATAAGTGAAATAAGATACAGGGAGATTTTTATAATATGCTATTTCATTTAAAACTATGTTTATGTATTTACCCATGCAAACAACTACACATTATTTCATATATGCATTTTCATTTAGGTTTAAAGATATTATACACATACCAATTAAAACTATGTAAAATATGTATGCACATGGTATTCTTTTTAATTTATAAAGAAAATGTAGATGATGCAAATAAAATGTAATGCTCCTCTGAAGATATTTCATGTAAAGATTTTCATTTAAAGAAAAATAAAGCCCAGGCATAGTGGCTTATGTCTCTGTAATCCCAGCGCTTTGGGAAGCTGAGGTGAGAGGACTGCCTGAGCCCACAGGTTCAAGACCAGCCTGGGCAACTTGGCGAGACCTTGTCTCTACAATAAATAAAAAAACTGGCCAGTGTGGTAGTGTGCACCTGTGGTTCCAGCTACTTGGAAGGCTGAGGGAGAAAGATCGCCTGAGTCCAGTAGGTTGAGGCTGCAGTGGCCATGAGTGTGCCACTGTATTTCAATCTGGGTGGCAGAGTGAGACTCCAAATCAAAAAAAGAAAAAAAGAAAAAAGAAAAAGAAAGGCAAGGCCCAGAAGGTAGATGCTGCTGCATTTTCTTCAACCAAGAACTATCATTTTTACCAGTCCTAACACCAAGCTCAGGCCCAATAATGTCTCAACAATCAACCCAAATCATGATAAGTTTCTCTAGTGAGAGAAACCTTACTTAAATCAAGTTCATGTATCAACACTCAGATTATTGGCACATTCTGATACAACTTAGCAAACTATTAGAATTCCAGACCACATGCTTATCCTGAGTTATAATATCTGCTCACACTTTTCTATTTGACTTACCCCCTTATATTTCTGACAACTGCTTGGCTCTTCCAATCCTTACACTGGCCTAAATAAACCTCTGTTTTATTGTTAGCCAACTGTTACCCAAGACTACTGCTGAAAACAGCATCTGCTAACTTAGAGGCCAAAATACATTTCTGAGATCAAGCCAAATCTGGCCACTAACAAAACTCAGGAATCAGTTAAAACGTCAAGGTTCCAAAGTGTCCTTTATTTACTTTCACAGTCTAATCCAACACCTGGCATAGCTAGTATGTGTAGATGGCTCAGTGTACCCTGTAAACCTGGAAATATGGTTGCATTCTAAAAACTAAATTATATCTGGAGATAGCATCAGATTAAGAAAATTTAATTAAAAACTTAAAAAAACTAAATTGTAAAATCAGCACATATGGGGGGTCCTAGGACAAAGACTCAACCTACTCATCACAGTGGCAGAATTGGATTCAGTAGGCCATCAGAGCTGCATCCATTAAGTATCTGAATTATATACTCCATACTCTCTTAATCTATTTCTGTACTTAATAAGTAACTTTAGGATTATAATTTGGCTTCCTATGTAGATTGCCTTCAAAGAGAGAACATGCTGATCAAAATATGGGAGTATCTAGTTCTTATGGCAGCTATATTTCTCATGGTAAATTAATAAATTGGCAATCTGGTTTATAATTTTAGTCTCTCATGAAATTAGTCAGAATTCAGAGAAGCTTCTTTGGGCTATCAATTCCAAGGCATTAACAGGAACCAGTTTGTGGACTTTCAAGGTTCAAGGGCCAGACCCTGAACTATGATAACATTTTGTCTCTCCCTCACCATTTCATTCAAACTTCTACCTCTGGAACAGATGTCAGTGATAATTTCCCCCAAGGTTTTGTATGAGCAGAGTCATCATACCCGGGAAAGATTCATTTTCTTCCTGCCTCAGTATAATCAGGTTAGTGGAAGGCAATAAATGAAGAGTCTAAACAAGGGAAAATAATGAGAATACTGATTTGCTAGACGTTATACAGGGTTTTGTGTGAATAAAAGTATGTCAATCTAAAAAAAGACACTACAGAAAATTATTTCCAAATAAGTTGAGTTCATAATTCAGGAGCAAGAAATGACTATTATAATCTAGAACGCACAAAATAATGCATAGAATGACAAGGCACCAGGGTATCCAGTGAGGGAAGGATAAAGGGAAGCTTTTATTAGCAAAATCAGAGAGCTTCACGTAAGCTGCTTAGAAACAGAGTCCACTGATTCAGGAGACCCAAGCCAAAGCTACTATCAGTTCACTGGTGGAGATGCCATTATTGGGCAAGTGTTCTTTTGAGAGCATCTTGTCTGAATTTCTGCATCCTAAAGAACATCTAGTGATAAACCTTGTCAAAGCAGAAGACGCATAAAGGATGTGGAAAGTGTTACTTGTGGGGTTTCTAGAAAGTCCTTGGAAACAATTCTTATATCAGACTTACTAAGCAAGAGCCTCCTCTACTTCATGCCTTCCCAGGTCTATTTTGTCTTGGTTTGACAAGTGATTTCATCCTAGTATTTGCAACTTTCACAAATTCTTGTATTTTTATAATTTTTATAGTTTCAATTGCATAAATAGTACAAAAATAAATTTTGATTGTTGAAAATGCCGTGCAGAAGAAAATAAGTTTTTTTTTCAAGTAAAGGCATACTTCATTTTGTTGTGCTTCACAAATTCTGTTTACAAATTAAAGGTTTGTGGCAACCCTGCATCGCGCAAGTCTATCAGTGCCATTTTTCCAACAGCATGTGTTCACTTCATGTCTCTGAGTCACATTTTAGTAACTCTACAATACTTAAAACTTTTTCACTATAGTTGTATCTGCTATGGTGATTTGTGATAAATGATATTATATGTTATTATTGTGATTGTTTTGGGGTAACACAAGCCATGCCTATAGAAGAGAGCAAACTTAATCAATAGATGTTATATGTATTCTGACTGCTCCACCAGCCACTTGTCTCATCATTCTTCCTTTCTTAAAGTCTTCCTATTCCTATTTTAATATTTAATATTTTAATATTAAAGTCAGGACAATTAATAATGTTACAGTGGCCTTTAAGTGTTCAAGTGAAAGGATCAGTTGCACATTTCTCATTTCAAATCAAAAGCTAGAAATAATTAAGCTTAGTGAGGAAGGCATGTTGAAAGTCAAGATATACCAAAAGCTAGGCCTCTTTTACCAGTTAACCAAGCTGTGACAGCAAAGGGAAACATCTTAGAAAAAAGTAATAGTGCTACAAGAATGATGAGAAAGTGAAACAATTGGGAATGGTTGTATGTGAAGAAAGGAAGGGAGGGAGGGAGGAAGGAAGGAGGCATTATTGCTGATATAAAGAAGGTTTTAGTGGTCTGGATCGAAGCTCAAACAAGCCACAACAATCCCTTAAGCCAAAACCTAATCCAAAGCAAGACCCTAACTCTCTTCGATTCTATAAAGGCTAAGAAAGACAAGGAAGCTGAAAAAGAAAAGTCTGAAACTAGCAGAGATGGGTTCATGAGGTTTAAGGAAAGAAGCCATCTTCATAACATAAAAGTGCAAAGTGATGCAGTGTGGGGGACCAGCCCCCATGGAGAGATTAGGGTCCCTGAGCGATGTGGCGGCGTCGGCGATTGTTCCTGGAGAACAAAGAAACTGGGCTCCTGTCTAGTGCAGGAGCCGATCCTGTCTAATGCAGGAGTCGACACCCTGGAAACTGGACTCTTGTCTAGTGCAAGAGCCGATACGCTGGGCTCC
>CAUYQG010080655.1:0-62681 GCA_963574415.1 Tarsius wallacei
AGTGGTTTTGTCTTCTGTTTACTGACGTTACCTTGGGAACTCAGGTGGGTGGGGCAATGCGAGTCTCTGCCTGGAGAATGGCTGAAGTGATAGGATACTTTTTCTCTTCTCTTTGGATCCCTGAGCAATCGACTATGATAGTCTGTGGTAGCGTGAAAGCGTGAGCCTCCTGGGGATCAGCTGCCCCGCTGGGCGCTCCACTCGGGGCTCCAGAGCTCCAGATTTCAGAGCCCCAAAGCTCCCAAGGGCAGGCGGTGAGCGGCGGAAGTGGCCCCGTGCCGCTCCCAGTGTACTTCAGTCAGAGATGGAATCAGTGCCTCCGAGGGGTGGGTGCCCAGAGCCTCCTAGGGTGACCAGAGGCTCAGTCTGGGATCGATGCAGTCAGGGATGGAGCTGAGACCCGAGCCTTCCCACCCGCGGGGGAGCAGCCCGGGACGCAATAGCCGGCCCTGCGTGGGACCGGGGGTCCCTGAGCCTCAGACCAATGCGTCCAGCTGTGGGCAAGGGGGTAGGGGAAGGAGGGCAAGAGTCTTTTTGGGGAACTCACATTCGGAGAATCTCACAGTTCCGCCTGTGTTGCCGCCATGTTGACCCCGACTTATAAATGGCTTTCCCATGGTTTTTTAAAAAATAAAATAAAATTGATAAAATTCTAGCCAGACACATCAAAAAAAATGAGAGAAAATACAAATTACCAACATTAGGAATGAAAGAGAGAACAATTAATTAAGATAAAATAATTAATTAAATAATATTTATCTAATTAAAATAATTAAAAGCAAATAATATTAAAAACTTTATACTACCGCTTTAGGACAAAACTACTTTTTCCTTGAAAAAAACCAGAAGCATATATAGAATTATATTTATCTGAGACTACTGTTTCTAAGTTTAGTCTTAACCATTTATAATAATTGTAAGTTTTAACCAAAGTAACTTCGATTTTGCAGAGAAAACTTAGGGGTGAATAATTGTGAACTGTAACACTCAGGCACTTTACCAGACTAGCAGAGCTCATGAATATGCAAAACACAATTTTTTAAAGTGCCTAATGTCCCTTCTACAACTTCTCAAAGTGGCAAAAATGAACAAGTTTGGTAACATGACCCAAAGATATAGCCTGTCTATAGCATAAAAAAATAAAAGCAAGAAGATAAAAAGTTAAAGTTTTATCTGCAGATAATGGAGAGATTAAGATAAAATAATTAATTAGATAATGTTTCTCTAATTAAAATAATTAAAAGCAAATAATGTTAAAAATAAATGTATACAAATATATTTGTATATCTATAGCATATACAAATAAAAGCAAGAAGTTAAAACTATGCTTAATAATTAATATTTTAGTTATTACTTAAAAATGATCTAGGTATGCAATGATTTCCCATTAATCAGCCCCATTAATATCAATCCAAGATTTTAAGTTACCTAGACCTTGAAAGTTTATCTTCAACCTGACATACTACAGAACAATTGACTAACGAAAAAAATGTTTATCAGAATAAGGACTCAATTTGGTCACATACAAATTTGCATTTATTCATAAGCATTAAGCTAAGTACAATAAAACTGTACAGTTGTATTAATATAATACTGATAAATCAGAAGATACAGCTGTATTTATTCAATTAAATTAATAAAATAGTCTAGTTTACTAAATACTTATCTAAATTATGAATTTGGATTCTTAAAATGTTACTGAGCTGGAACATTTTCAGCTTTCAGAATACTTTTTAAATCTAGCACATTCAAGTTTTTGGAAATTCCATTTCCTTATTTTCTGGGAATTATTGGAATACTATACTTATATAAGCACTCATTCATCTCTTAAACCAGTCAGAACAAGGATCTTTTAATTTAGGAGATTTTATCATCTAAGTTATTAATACCGTCTGGCTTTAGGATAGCATTACACATTTGAATATACAATGAGAGATAAAGACCTTTCTGAATTACAAATGTACAAGCACAGAGCCTATAGATTCAATTCTAAAATTTCAGTCATGGGTCAAGAGTAAACACAGAAGCACAAAAAGTTTACCAATTCAGGTATCAAAGAGCTGTTACCGTCTTGGTGGGCACAACATTCTTAACTGATTTGTATCAAAAACAGACAAAAAGGCATACAAACAAGACTAACAAACTGGTTCCCCTTGTAGCTCCCCACTTAACAGAGATAAAATCTCTGTAAGTCATTCATCCATTCACAGGGTTTACCAAATGGTCACACACCATAATACCAAATTCCTATCATTACCACCAACAGTGGACAATTACTTTTTTGCTGGAAGCAGAAAAAAGACAAACCACGAACTTAACAGAGAATATTGTAATGAGCAAAGTTCCATTGTCATTTGGGAGTGAAGAAAAAAAAGTAAAATCATGCCCTCATGCCGATAAAAAATGAACATGTGCTAAAGATTTTATTTAATATGAATCAATGTGGGAACACAGTAGACGTTATAACCAGTTCAAAGGAGAAATAAAAAATGTATATGGAATAAAGGAATGTTGAATGTGCAAATGGAAGCAAAACTAGTTTTTCCACTGTGGTAGAGAGAAGTCAGTTGAACTTCTGGTCAGGACAGAATTTGAATATCTCTAAACAAGAATTATTAACTGCTATCAGTTATCCACAGTTTGCAGAGTTGCAAAATAGTTTCCATAGAATGGGAAGATTTTGGTTTCCAGACGATCCAGTTTTCCATCTGGGCACAAGTTTTTCCCATACAAGGGGCACCTCTCCTCTAAGACTAGAAGAGAGGATGAGTGTGTATATAGGCAAATTTATAGTAGCTACAAGAAATTAAGGGTGTTCATCTCTGATTTTTTTTCCTTTCAGTGAAACAGAACATGTGGTTACCTCCTGCAAATTAAGGGAACTGGTTGCTGTGAAAGGGCTCTCTAAACACAAAAATATCTCACAACAACCTTACCTGAGTGACTTCCTTGTTCCATTAAAATTAGCTGTTAAAACACAAATAGGTCATCTGGGAGATATGCCAGATCATCTTTTAAATGTATTGGCATAGGCCAAACCTCTGGAAACTAAGTTGGGTCTTGGGTATCTATCACTAGGAAAGATGGGAAATGCTACTATAGTACATTTTAGTTTATGGCATTAGCGGAGCCCTAAAGAAATAAAAACCCAGACTGGTAAGTTTTTAAAGATCCTTGGCGTTCTCAGTGGGACATTTAGGAGGCTTCCTGGGGAGCCATTGGATGCCATATGAAGGAAGGATGTATGGTTATAAAAGGAAGTGAGTAAATTTTACCCAACATCTTTAAAATAAAACATTTTTTAAAAAATATGAGAAAAAATAAGCAGTCATATAAATTTTAAAAATTTAAAATTTTTTTAAGGGAGTAGCAAAAATAAAAGTGGGGGGGCTGTTGGGCCTGAGGTGCAGTGTGCCTGCTAGAAAAGAAAGGAAGCCGGGCTCGGTGGCTCAGCCTGTAATCCCGCGCTTTGGGAGGCCGAGGTGAGTGAATTGCCTGAGCCCGCGGGTTCGAGACCCACCTGGGCAACTTGGCGAGACCTCATCTCTACAATAAATCAAAAATTAGCGGGGTGTGGTAGCGCGCGCCTGTAGTTCCAACTACTTGGAAGGCTGAGACGGAAGGATAGCGGAAGCCCAGCGGGTCGAGGCTGCGGTGGCCGGGAGCGGCTACTGCACTCCAGTCTGGGCGACAGAGTGAGACTCCAACTCAAAAAAAAAAAAAAAAGAAAAGAAAAGAAAAGAAAGGAGAAGAGAGGAAAGACCCAAAGCAGATCTTATTAAGACTGAGAGGTCACAGGAGAGGGAGAGAATGCAACAAACAAACAAAAATCTCAAGACACCCAGGCTCCACTCAGAACGATTAAATCAGAATCTCTAGCTAGGCACAGTGGTGTGCACCTGGGCACCTATAATCATAGCTAATTGGGAGGCTTAGGCAGGAGGGGGTCTTGAACCCAGGAATTCCAGACCAGCCAGGACAACATTGTAAGACCTTATCTCCAAAAAGAAAAAAGAAAAAAATCACAATCTCCAGGGGTGGGCTCACACAATGATTCTTTTAAAAGCTCTTGTAGTGACTATAACCTGCAACCCAGGTTAATAACCTCTGTTTCCCGGCTTGAGTTCACCAATATCACACCAGGTAAAGCTGGTCATTGATGCTGTGGTTCTAAGTGACTCATCTGTTGCCTGCTAAAGAGGATGTGAGAATTTGGGATGAGTTTCTTCTTCTTTTTAAATTAGAGCTAGATTTCTGAAAAGGAAATTACCCGTGGTTGCTGACTTTCAATTGTGTCACATGGCTGAATGTTCCCTTTCTGTAAAGAAAAAAACAAAAAGCAAGGTAGACTTTCTACTTATCAGTGTGTGCTGCCCTGTTGTTGCAAATGAGCAGAACTCAGAAATATGATTGTTAGATGGCAGGCTTGAATTCTTTATTCTTTTCATTGTAACCTACTGCAAAAATATGACCTATTAATACTACAAGTGGTGCAATGAGAAGAGCAATGGACTTGATCTCACCAGATGGTAGGACCAGTGCCAGGAATGCCCAGGGAAGTGGCTCACTCAGTTTCAGCTTCCCCCTCTGAAAAATGAAATACATTTCTTTAGATATAAAATGTCATTGATTGTGAGACGCACCACAGATTTATATACCACTAAGAAAAGGATGTTGTTTTATTCCACTGTTAAATAGTTGAATTGTGGTGATGTTTATTGATAATAGAGTCTACATGTTCCAGAATATTTTTAAAAACTTTTTTCTTGTTAAAAAAAATCTGATAAGCTGAGAAAAATCCTTTAAATGATTATCTCTTAAAGCCAGTTTGTTAGCAATGCCTATTATCTTTCTCAAGTGAATCACATCTTAAGATATCAAAGCCTGTTTAACTAAACACCACCTACTCACAATTTTCCTATAAAGATGTGATACAGAACACTACTTCCCCCTAGAAAGATGATTGGAAACTCATATATACTTAAACAAGGGTGATAAGACTGGGATTGTTTTTTGTCAACAAGCAAATATTGGATCTTAAATATTTGTGTATTTAGCAGAAGCCAAAAGTGTTTCAATGCTGCAAATGTGGAGTGTGAAGATGTGCTAAACTCAAGGATATTTAAAATCCCATATTTGCATGTTGACTAAACAACTTTAATCAAGCCTAAGTAAGAAAGGTAATTTGTTAGGTCAAGTACCAAACATGTAAGGAAAGCATGTAGTCACAGGATCCAAGGATCCAGAGACTCAAACGACATGGACACTCTTTCTTCGTTTCTTTTTCTGGTCTTATTCTCTAAATTCTCTTCCATGGGACACAGAACTTGCCCATCATAGGCCTTGGGGCCCATCTTTGTCATTCACAAGCCAAGGGTTAAGGAAAAAAAAGTTTAATGGATCCAAAATTACAATTAGACAAACGGAATTGTTTCTGATGTTGCACAGTAGTGTGACTGTGGTTAGCAGTTAAATGTTGTCTACTACAATATAGCTACAAGGGAGGCTATTGAATTGTCTCACCACAAAGACACAATACACGCATGAGGGATCTATCATCTTGATTGAATCGTTATACAACATAGATATGTATCAAAACATCAAACGGCACCTCCTAAATATGTGCAATTGCAATGTGCCGGTTAAAAACCAAACCACCGGACCCTCTGCCGGGACCACGTTCACCGTTGTATTCCGAAGCCATTAAATGAAAAAGATTCGTGGGACGCCTTACAAGGGATGGGTCAGGACGCTGACCCCACCCGAACCTCGAGTCAGAGTTGAGCATCACCGACGGGCCACCTCCGACGGGACGCGCGTCGCGCTGGGATGAGACAAGTACACACCCCGCCAGTGAACCGTGCGTGCCGAAGGGGGGCGGGGGGGATCTGACAGAATCCAGTTAAGCCTTTAATCCTATGTTCAAGGCACATGAAGGGCAGAAAAACAAGTTAAACGACATCAGAGGTAAGAAAGGAGCCGAACTCAAGATGTGTGACATTCCACGGGGCAAGATGTCCCTCGATCTATGAATGGCAGGAAGCAAACACGAGGCGGGGGCCGTGAGAGGGAAGTCGAGTCCCAAGAGCCGCAGCAAACCAATACGACGCGGGACCCTGCTTGGAGCGCTCTGCCAATCCGAGGAGAAAAAGGCACCTTTCGAATAGGCGAGGTCACGTGGGCGCAGACTCAACGTTATCAGGTGATATCAGGGAATTACCTTCACTTTTCTAGGTATGACACCGGTCGTCTGGCTACTTTATTTACTTATCTATATTTATATTTATATATATTTTTTGAGTTGGAGTCCCACTCTGTCGCCCAGACTGGAGCGCAGTGGCCGCTCGCGGACATCGCAGCCTCCACAAGCTGGGTTCCGGGGATCCTTCCGCCTCAGCCTTCCAAGGAGCTGGAACCACAGGCGCGCGCTCCCACGACCGGCTAATTTTTTGATTTACTGTAGAGATGAGGTCTCGCCAAGTTGCCCAGGCGGGTCTCGAACCCGGGGCTCAGGCAATCCACTCACCTCAGCCTCCCAAAGCGCGGGATTACAGGCTGAGCCACCGAGCCCGGCTACTTTATTTTTTTAATCCCTCATCAGAGGAAGTTTATGTAGTGAAACAACCTGCTCAAAGGGTGTGTCGCGGACCCCAGGCTGGCCACCTCCGCGCCACAGCCGCCTCGTTGCCGGGGCGTCTCCCGCCGGCCTGCGCCCTCGACGACGCCGCGAGTTCGAGGACTGCGGAGCCGCGATGGGCTCCCGGCATGCTCCGCGGGCGCAGCGCGGCGGCCCGAGAATCACAGTCCCGGGCTCGAGTGCCTCTTATGGGGCCCCTTACCCAAGGTGCCCTGGGAGCTCATTTGCATGCCCCACCCAACGGGTCAATCTCACAAGTCAGTCGCGGCGAAGCGTGATCTGGACAGAGTACCTAACGTGCAAGGGTTGCGACGCGGTCCCGCTGCAGCAAACTTTCCTAAAGGCTCTGAGGCAAACGAGAAAGCACGCAGTTCGATCATCCTAAGTTATAGAGGCGTGAGACTGTCGTGCTTTATATACCTTACCAGCGAAGGCTTGGTTGTGCTCGCTTCGGCAGCACATATACTAAAATTGGAACGATACAGAGAAGATTAGCATGGCCCCTGCGCAAGGATGACACGCAAATTCGTGAAGCGTTCCATATTTTGCTCAGTCCCCAGGTCATTTTATATTTGCTGACCAGTACTAAGGAAGCAGGGTGAATCAAAGCAAAAATGATGAGCACCAATATTGAAACTTCTGTTTTATTACAAAAATATTCCTGTATAAGGCGATCTATGGAATGAGAACGAAGCCTAATTACACATGGAATATTATGTGCACATATACGGTTAGTAGGTATTCTCGAAAATGGAAAAAGGTCACCTTGGGCTTTCTTTATGGAACAATTGTGGAACTGACTTACGGTCTTGTCCTCCCCGAACAACACAAACTCCAGAGGCCCAGGTAGGTTGGGCCTTCTTGTTCACTGGAAGACCGCCTGGCATGTGAAATGAATCCTTACTAAATCCGTGCTAAACTGAGTCCTTACGAAAGGAAGGAAACAATGGTAGCGCTGCTTTCTTGCGCCCACTTTGTGCCATTCTCCATCATCTCAGACCTGAGCGCCTCCACCCTCTTTCTCTTAGCTAGCTGCACAAAGGCAGGTAGTGCAAGGGCTGGTGTTGCCGCATAAGGTCAATGCCGGCCTATCCCTACAGATTCGAGAGCTCCGGCAGTGTGTGAAGGCAGGCGGTGACAGCAAGCCCGTCGGGATTCCGGAAATGCCGATTCACAAAAACCGGATTAAGAGAGACGTTCACGGCCCAGACTAAAAGCAGACTTTAATCAATGAAAACAAGCATGTGGATGCAGATATAAGGATTATCTTGGTAATCTGAAAGTAACGGGACTGGGCGCAGCGGAGATGCCAGGAGGACGTCCAGGCAGGGTCACCTCTTGGGCGACAAGAGAGGGAGGGGGTCCGAGCAGCTTCGCAGGTGTCCAGCGACTGGGCCGTGGCGGGCAGGAAGGCGCAAACCTCGAGCGGGGGCTCTTCAGCGACGTCTCCAAACATACTGCTTCGTGAACTGTGCAAAATATGGAACGCTTCACGAATTTGCGTGTCATCCTTGCGCAGGGGCCATGCTAATCTTCTCTGTATCGTTCCAATTTTAGTATATGTGCTGCCGAAGCGAGCACGCCTTGGTGTCTGTTCACGGGCTATATAAAGCACAGACTCTCACGGCTGTGTCACTCACGGCGACTAAGCTGCACGTTTTCTCCTTCACTTCAGAGCCTTTAGGAAAGTTTGGTCGTATCACAAGACTAGCTCGTTAGGTGCTCTGATCACCAGGTCGCGCGTGGCCGCGAATGACCTGTGATATTGACCTGTCGAGTGGGACATGCAAATGAGCTCCCAGTGCACCTTGGGTAAGGGACCCCAACGCGGGACCCCAGGCTGGGGCTGAGAGTTCTAGGGCCGCCGAGCTGCGCCCGCAGAGCATGCCGGGAGCCTAGCCGGCCGTGCGGCGGCCCCACTGCCCGACCGGCTTCCGGGAGCAGTGGGACTCACTCTGAAGTCTCCCTGGGAGCTTGGGAAGCGCTTAGCCTGCTAGGTCACTAAAGGCCCTGGGTCGAGCAGCGGTCCTACCAGAAAAATAAAGATCGTGTCACCGATGTTTCACCTGTGACATTGGGAGGCCAAGCGTTCGGCGCCCCGGGACATTCCTCCCATGACTCGACCCCTCAGTTCTGGACCGGAGGCACATCACCCCAGCTTGCCACCGACTCCCCGGGCAGCAGCGCGACTGCCTCGAGCCAGTGTTCATTCCGTCTGTCGGGACGGGGACCGAGGAGCTATGACGGGACAGCCACGCCCCTCCTCGACCCCGTACCCCTCCCCTCGCGGGGATCGCGGGCCCGATTCTGCTCTGCGCATGCGCCGGTGGGGTCTGGCGCGGAGGAGCAGGGAGGAGTGGCCACGCCCCTTCACAGGTGTCTCGCCCGCGGCTTACCTGCGCCCAGTGCAGCCAAACCGTCGGAACCCTGAAAGACCCGCTGTGAGGTAGATTTGGGGAATGACATTGTTCACTTAAAGTTGAACTGGAGAATCGTTCTGGTACTTCCTTATGCCTCTCTGCGCTCCAGGCCTAGCTCTGCTATGATACAATCGTGTATGACAGACCTACTTGCAAGAATTACTCTGAGTGTTAAATATTCTGATCTTAACCACAGCAGAAATCATGCTATTCAAGTCATAGCCCTTCGCGTTGTGAAATGAACGCCAAAGGGCAAAGCCTCTGATATTGGTGGGGTTCCAGTATTTCCCGTACTGAAGTAAGTGAAGTGCAAATGTTTGCCTGCGTTGTGTTAAAACGACACCTTCAATAAAGAACATGGCATGTTTGTAAAATAATTGGAGTTTTGCCTCTTCCCTCTTTCTGTGACACGATATTTTGCAGTAAAAACTTGCTAAAGAGCTGTAATTTTGAGAAAATTTTAAATTGGTACCCAATTGTCTGGTGTACCAAAAGAAAATAATGTGAAATCATATAAAAGTTTCAGGTATTGCTAAGACAAAAACAGAAAAGGGAACAGAAAGCCCACAGGGATTATTGATAAACCTATCTTTCTGTGTTTATGCATATAATTATTTTCTTTCACAGCTTTTGGAAATAAAAGCACTATGTTATCTTCCCCCCCAAAAAAAAATTAGGCAAAAATGATATTCCTATTGAGTTAAATTGTTCAGTTCCAAGTAAAAAATTGATATATTTCTCTAATGGCCCATCTTTCCAACAAACTATTTCTGCTTTCTGACTTAAAAGCTGCTAAGAATTAGTAACTTGATGTTATTTTATTTTAATTTGATTTGATGTTAATTTTATGATTTGAAGAAGTATACAGTGAGTCCCCTACATATGAACGAGTTCCATTCTGAGAGCACATTCGTAAGTCCAATTTGTTTGTAAGTCCAACAAAGTTGGCCTAGGTAACCAACTAACACAGTTGACTATATAGTACTGTACTGCAATCGGTTTATAATACTTTTCACACCAGTAAATACATAAAAAACAGACAAAAAGTAAACATTTTTAATCTTACAGTACAGTACCTTGAAAAGTACAGTAGTACAGTATAACAGCTGGCATACAGGACTGGCATCCAGTGAACAGACAAGGAGAAATACTAACTGGAGGAGGGGGGAGAGGTGGGAGATGGTAGAGCTGAAGGATCATCAGCAATAGGAGGCAGAGAACAAGCTGCAACTTCACTCGTGCCTGATGTTGATGGCACAGATTCTGGTTCCTTGCTGGATTCAATTCTAACTACTCTTTTCAAAAACACGTTGGCATCTTTGAAAGTTTGCAACTTGAAGATTTGTACATAAAGGACTTACTGTATCAAAATCCTTTCATGTTCTCATTCTCTTAAAAATCTTACAACTGGCTAGGCTGGGTGGCTCAGCCTGTAATCTCAGCACTTTGGGAGGCCGAGGCGAGTGGATGGCCGTAGCCCGCGGTTCGAGACCCACCCGGGCAACTTGGCAAGACCTCGCCTCTGCAACAAATCAAAAATTAGCCGGGCGTGGTAGCGCGCGCCTGTAGTTCCGGCTACTAGGAAGGCTGAGGCGGAAGAATCACCGGAGCCCAGTGGGTCGAGGCTGCGGTGGCCGGCAGCGTTCCACTATACTCCAGTATGGGTGACCAAGTGAGAATCCAACTCAAAAAAAAATATCTTACAACTAAAAACAGTTTATTAAAGGATACGTGGTTAGAAGAATCTATAGTTGGAAGGATGGTCAGAGTTACAGGGTTATGAACTTGATATCTCTACAAATGGTATGCTCCTTCAGAGATAGGTTACAATCCCAGATGACCGCTTATAAACTTTTAATATTCTGAAAAGAGGGAAAACGTTTATCATATACAGAAGAAATTATTGGAGGTTGGCAGCTTTATAACTGGTTTTAAATTGTCAGATGTGCACAGAAATACTAGGAAATGTTAAAAGAGCTAGGACAGAATTTCTTATAGGTGATTTATATATGACCCCTTTTAAAGCACAAAATTGCCCCAAGACCTCTAGTGTTGCTTAAATTACTTCTATTGTTCTTTAAATATGTACAAACATAAAACTGGGTATAAACTCTTTTTTCTTATAGCTGTTACACAACTCTAAAACCAAAGTAGATTTACAAATTAAATACAGAACTACAAATCAATAAAATTCAAATTAACACTTCTAATTTATTGCTGTAGACGATGTGTTTGGCTGAAACTAAATCACTACTGCTGAGTCTGCTAGTGGAAAGATGTAGCCTCAGGACACAAACCATAATAGATGGGATCAGAGAGTCTATGAAATAAGGTAGTTGAAGAAAATCAGGCTTCATACTTAACACTGCTAGTGAGCAATCCTTGAATGGCAATATATTGCTTGATGATTCTTTAAAGCTATATCATTAAATTCAACATGGAGTTAGCATAACACTTGAAATTACCACAAATATATAGCTAACCAAATTTTGCCAAAATTTGGAATAGGAAAGGTTATTTGACGTTGGTTTTAAATTCTTAAGAGGGAACAGGCATCTTGTGTTTTATTTATATCTGCTTGAGATTCTATTTGGGACACTTGTTGGCAAGAGAGAAAAGGAATAACGGGGAGAGCTGTTTCCTCACCCTCAAAACAAGGCAGATGGGTTCCTATAGTAAAACGACTCTGACACAAGCATCACACATGCTGTGGTTTTTTAAACCACCATGTCTGCCATAAATGAGGCTTGAGAGGGCAGAATTTCACAAAGGCGATTAGTAGATACTGAAAGTGATTCATTATACTCTTTCAAAATTAATCATAAATAAAATTTTATTATTTCCATCCTGTGTTCATTTTGCATTCTAATTATTGTTCAGTCTTTATTTGTACAATATGTCCTGAAAGCATTAGGCTTTTGCCTGTTGCAAATACATTATTTACATCATTCAGTCTGCTTCTGTTCATTTCTCATTAGCTCCTACAAAGGAATACATTACTCAGCTGCATGGTATTTTCATGATGGGAAATCCAAGTATTGATTTATTAAAAACATAAGAAACACAAGCCTTGGTAATTGAAAATGTTATTCATATGTATATTAACACCAAGAAAAATAAAATTTGCCGCCTGATACAGTGACTCTTGCCTATAATTTCAGCACTTTGGGAGGCCAAGGCAGGATTGCTTGAGCTTACAAGTTGAAGACCAACATGGGCAACGTAGAAAAACCTTGTTTATACAAAAAAAAAAAAATTAACTGGATGTGGTGGCATGCACCTGTAGTCCTGGCTATTTGGGAGGCTGAGGCAGAACCCAGGAGTTTAAGGCTGCCTTGAGGTGAGCCATGATCATGCCACTGCTCCAGCCTGGGCGAGAGTGCGATTCCAACTCAAAAAAAGAAGAAAGAAAGAAATGAAGCGCAGGGAAGGGGGAGGAGGGAAGGGGAACCGGGGAAGGGAAGGGAAGGGGTAATTCAACATAAGTATAGTGGCAGATACTGGCCATTGCTGTCATTTATATAATAGGACACACCAAGCTAACAGAAGCCAACTACAAAAACATCGAAGGTTCTTTAGCTCAGCAAGACGACATGGCAAACTTAAATGCAGCTTCATCCTGAAATCTCATGTCAATGCTTAGTTACAAGGTGAATATCCAGATGTTTTAGACTATGCTTATTTTAATATTTTAAGATTATCATCCCAATAAAAACCATTTCTTTGAAAAACCCTCTCACCTTTAAGAATCTGTCTGAAGATTCCAAGAGGTTCTTTCTAGATCCTTGTCAGAGAACTACTGTGTAGGCTGGCATAGAAATTCCCGGAGTTTGTATATCTTGATATGTATTCTTTCCTAGAGAGAATAACTCAAGAATTAGAAATGGAAAAAGTGGGACGGGGTAAAATGTATTGGGTACCAACTACTTGACAAGCAATTTATATGCAAGATTGTATTTAATATTGCAATAATTCTGACAGACAGATATTACCCATCCTACAGCTGAGGAAAGTGATGCTCAAAGGAATTATATGCCTTGCATAAATTCATACTGATAAGAGCAGGCTAGGGGAAAGATAACACTCAAACTCAGGATCCTCAGAATCCAAATCCCATGCTTCTTCTATTATTCTGTCATTTAATTTAACATTAAAAATACTCAAGTACAGTACAGCTTTAACAAGGAAAATCTTTATTAACGATTTTGAAAATCTTGGGCAATCAATACAAATAACACAATAAGATGAAAAACCTCAGTCAAGTCTAGGTGTTCTATTTCTAGATCATGAGAGAAAAAATTAAATCTCAGACCAACTTCTTTCTATCTTCCAAAATGCTTCTGGGCTAACTTTTTAGAGTACTGGTGCTTACACATAAAGTGAAAGGTAACAAAATTGTCAGAGTTAGGGAAAAAAAGGAAAATACTTGTGACTATAAAAAATAATAATGAAATAATTCAAGACACATCTGTGCACATGTTGTTCTTCATTACTACAAATGATTCAGAATTGCCTTAGTGCTCGGTGCTTGAATAAAATAACCACGTCATAATTTAATTATTTGAATGCATGTTTTATCAACCAAAATCAGCTTTCTGTTTTAGGCGATAAACTTTTTTTGTTTTAATCAATTATTTTCCATTACAGGATCCCAGCAGAGTTTACACGGAGTCCCATTCGTTCTGAAAGCTCCTACAAAGTAAGTAAAACACAGTTGTCTTTTTTTTAAGTGTATAAAAATTCACTTGAGATGGAGAGTCTAAAAGAAAATGTAAGAAAATAATCTTACAAATTGGGGTTAGCAAAGATCTTGAAGATAGGACACAGAAAGTAGAAACCATTAAAAAGTTGATAAATTAGATTTAATCAAAACTTAAAACTCTGATCATCAAAAGATACCTTAAAAACCACAGACTGAGGGAAAAGAATTATAATCAAACATCAGAAAAAGTACTTGTATCAAGAATAGCTCAGGAACTCTTCAACTCGTAATAAAAAGAACAGCACAAAGAAAATATGAGCAAAGGGTTTAAACAGACCTTCGTCAAAAAATATACAAATAGCTAATAAGCAAATGAAAAAAATGCTTAACATTGTTAATCATCAGATAACTGCTAGTTAATGCAAAATGAATACCATTTTACACCTACTAGAATGGCTAAATTTTAAAAGACAGACTACCAAATATTGACAATTATGTAGAACAATTAGAATTCTCATACATTGTTGGTGGGAGTGTAAAATTGTACCACTTGTTAAGAACTATTTAGCAAGTTTTATAATAACAAACATACATTTACACTGTGACCCATCAGTTTCACTCCTACATATTTGTCCAGGAGAAATTAAGACATGTGTTCACAAAGATTCATATGAAAACATTTACAATTGCCTTGTTTATAACAGTCCCAAACTGGAAACAATCCAAATGTCCATTAGCAGAAGAATGAATAACTTATGGTATATTAATAGAATGAGACATTACTCAGCAATAAAAAGGAACACAACATATTACTGATATACACAACATGGATGAATTTCACAGACATATTGCACAAAAGAAGCCAAACATGAAAGAGTACATAATGTATGGTTCTTTTCATATAAAGTTTAAGAACAAGCAAAGCTACTCTAATAGCATAGAAAGCAGAATGACAATTACTCGGAGGGTAGCGGGGAAATGGGAAATTGACTAGAAAATGATACAGGGGAACTTTTTAAAAAACTTTTTATTTTAAATATGTGGGGTACAATTCAGGGTTAGGTATACAAATGTTCATTATGCAGGTTCATTGGCAGTTCCCACTACTGCCAATTCCTTTCTTGTAGTATTAGGATAGTTGTTCAAGGTCCGCTTATGAGTGAGAACATGTGATACTTGGTTCTTTGTGTCTGTGATAGATCACTCAGTATTATAGCCTCTAAGTCCATCCAAGTTGCTGCACAGTTCATAATTTTGTACTTCTTTATGGCTGTGTAATATTCCATCAAGTATACATACCACATTTTTTTATCTAGTCGCCTTTCGATGGGCAGCACGGTTGGTTCCATGTTTTTACTACTGTAAATAATACTGCAATAAACATGCGCGTGCAGATATCTTTTTCATAGAGTGACTTGAGTTCCTCCGGGTATATCTCAGTAGGGGGATTGCAGAGTAGTATGGAAGGTCAATTTTTAGATCTTTTAGGAATCATCACAGTTTTCCACAGAGGCTGTACTAGTTTACACTCCTACCAACAGTGTAGAAGTGTTCCCTTTTCCCCACATCCTCTCCAGCGTCAGTTATTTTTTGTTATTGATGATGACCATCCTGATTGGAGTTAGGTGGTACTTCAGTGTAGTTTTAATTTGCATTTATTTCATGACTAATGAAGCTGAGCATTTTTTCATGTATCTGTTGCCTGCTCATATGTCTCCTTTTGAGAAGCGTCTATTCATATCTCTTGCCCACTTTGTAATGGGGCTGTTTTTGGTTTTTGTTTGTTTCTTTCTTTCTTTTCTTTTCAGCACGTTGCAGTTCCTCTAGATCCTAGATGTTAGACCTTTGCCAGATATGCAGTTGGGAAATACTTTTTCCCAGTCAATACAGGGGAACTTCTAAAAATGATATATAAAGTTCTATATCTTGATCAGTTTGTAGGTTACAGGTGGGTATATTCATTTGCTAAAGCATATCAACTATACACTTGAGATCTGTGCATCTCACCACTATAAATTATACCGTAACAAAAACTCATGCTTAAAAAAAGAAGAGAGCTTTAGGAATAAAGAACTGTTGCTGAAGTCTAATGCCAAAGGGTTTACTGTTTACAATAATTGTACCTTGGTTTTTGGAACTTTATAGTCTATCTGTACTCCCATCACTAAATATATATTGATCCTATTAACAGAAGGCACTTAGTAAAGCTGTGTCTGTGAAGGCTTCAGTCAAGTTGAGTTGAGAAATATATACATATGCTTCTAAAGTAGTTCACTGAGATGGCTGGCTAGCTCAGATAGTAAAGCATGAGACTCTCAAAGTAGTTTACTAAATGCTTTTCCATTAATATTAATTTCTTTATTTAGTAAGTATTTATTGAGTGTCTATTTATGTGACAGGCAATGTCCTAGGCACCAGAGGTACAGTAGCAATCAGGACACTACACTCCTTGCCTCATGGAGTTTCATTTGAGTTTGGAAGTGACAAACTTTTAAAAAGTATAAAAATAAATAAATTAGGTAATTTTAGATGGTGATAAATACAACGAACAAAATGAACCATTTAGAAAATAAAACATTTGACTGCATTTTACTCATTTCTGAGAAAGTGTGTATGAATCACATATGTTCGTGTCAAATTACATGTTATACTTAGCTCCATTATGATTTCAAAGATCAATTCTCACATGCTTTTGTTCTCACTGTACGATGAAAACAGTTTCAAAATGAGAACACAAAACTGCATTTCAACAGTTCACTTATGTAAATTTTATTTTCTCACATAATGTTTTTATTGTTTGTTTGCTTGTTTTTCAGTTGGAGTCTTACTGTGTCACCCAGGCTGGAGTGCAGTGCGACGCTCATGGCCACCACAGCCTCCACCTGCTGGGCTCAGGTAATCCTTCCGCCTCAGTCTTCCAAGTAGCACCTGCCACCACACCCGACTAATTTTTTGATTTATTGTAGAGATGAGGTCTTACCAATTTGCCCGGGCTGGTCTTAAACCTCATTTGCTAAAGCATATCAACTATACCTTTGGGCTCAGATAATCCTTTCACCTCGACTTCCCAAAGTGCTGGGATTATAGGTGTGAGCCACCGTGCCCGGCCACATAATGTTTTTAAAAGGACAGATTGACAATTCACTAATTCAGTATACACAAATTAAGAGTATATGGACTATGTGTTTAACTAAATCACACCACAGCGTTAAGATCCACCATCATCTTTCAATTTCACTGGGAACTTTCATTTTCTCCTCAAGGCTTGAATGTTTAGGGAGTTACACTACTGACTGTTTTTTGTTTGCTTTTTTAAACTTACTGGTTTGAAATTACCCATGAAAACTGACTACATACCAACTCCTCATTCGTCATATGCATAGTATAGGGACTAAATGTTTCAGAATCTAAAAGTCTCATTAGGCTGGGCGTGGTGGCTCATGCCTGTAATCCCAGCACTTTGGGAAACAGAGGCCGGAGGAGGATTGTTTGGCCCAAGAGTTCAAGACCAACCTGGGCAACATAGCAAGACCTCATCTCAACAAAAAAAGAAAAAAAAAGTAGCTAGGCACAACGGCCTGTGCCTGTAGGCCCAGCTACTCAGAAGGCTGAGGTAGAAGGATCGCCTGAGCCCAGAAACCCAAGGCTGCGGTGAGTTGTGATCATGCCACTGCACTCCAGCCTGGGTGACAGAGACCCAAACTCAAAAAACAAAAAACAAAAAGCAAAAAACAGTCTTATTAGCACCTGGTACATTAGAATTGCTTAAGAGTCCTGCCATTGTTCCACATTATTTTACCAGCTAAAACATCTGTTACCACACAACAGTATTGTTGCTTTTGATTTTTAATGTTTTTATATTGGTTCTCATCATCAATGCAAGAACTGAAAGAGATCCTAGACATTAGAATTTTAGCTGTGATTGACATCAATGAACAGCTAAAATTGTAGTAATCTCAACTAAAATCTCAAATCTTGTCATAAAACCAGCATTCTCAAAGCCAGACAAACCTGTGCAAGGCAAAACATGGGTGAGATTATTTCCTACTATATTAATTTCTAATGTTGTTTATACCATTTTGAGAAATAGTGTTATCTTTCATTGACAAACTCTATCAGCACTTCATGGAAGACAATAAATGACAAGCATCGTTAGTCATTGCCTGCTTAGAAAGAGAGACCCTGCCAGGGACAACATGGTCAGCCCAGTGGCTGATGGAAAGAACTGAAATTAAACCAGAGAGTGCTGAGTAGTCTTTTCTAGGACAGCCTTCTAGCAGCCCTTGTATGCCACACAACGCGTATGAAAGAGAAACTTTTGCTGGTTGTCAGTTGAGTCTATACATAATGAAAATATATATTTATGTTAATTCGCCTTGCAAAATAATGATGACAGTGATGGCAACTCTTGAAAAGCCATGGAACAGGTACTCAAGTGAAGGCAAGCAACTAAATTGGGAAGGACAATTGGGGTTGTACAGTCACCTGAACAAAAGGAAAATTAAGAATCAAAGTGACCATTTATGTAAATAGTAATATTAATAAGAATAAAAATGGTCCCCTACAATTTATACATTGAGACTGAGTTGATTTTTCCTTTATTTCACAAAACTATTTTTACACTGTTGGTACTCATATGAATAATAAAACTCAAGTACTTGTGTCTTTTAAAACTCAATTACTGGTGTCTTTTAAAAGCAGAGTTGAGCTTGATGGCAGAGGCAGGAAAAGACCTATTGATCAGACCTTGTGCCATGTCTTCCAACTGAATTGTGTCACACTCTAGACTAAAAATTCCAAATCACCCTTGGATGGCACACATAGTAATGGCTGTCTGAAGTCATCATAAAATGTTTTGTCCATCTTGGTTCTTTCTCACCGTTCTGAGATACATGGTCAATAAAGGACTCCTTTTCTGTGGATCACATAGCTCTTAAACTGTGGGATTGTTAGAAGCACATGCTTTGGGGAAGGACATACCTGGATTTGAATCTCGGATGGGTCATTTACTAACGTGATGCTGAGTTAGTTCTTTGTCTTGTCTGTAGTTTCTTGAATTGGGAATAAAACTCATCACATTATTGTAAGATTAAAATAAGATAATGTTTGAAATATGCCTAGCTCATAAAAGGTACTCAAATAACTGTTGGCTCATCCTCCCTCTGCTGCTTTCTCATGGTTCTTATCACGCATTGCCTCATTTAATGAGTTATCTGTGTATGTCTTATCTTTACCCCTTAGTAGACTATAAACTTAATAGTGAGGATAGAAGCGCATTCATTTTTGTGTCCCCTGGAATCTCACTACATAATGCCTTAGACAGAGTAGGCACTTGGAAACTGTATGCTGTATGTTACTTCTTATAACTCAGCATATACTCAGCAATTTAATGAAATAATACCATAGTAAAAATATCTAGTATGTCCAATACTTTTCTCCAATAGGTCAGCTGCTTTTATTTTTAGAAGTGTCTTTCTGGAGCATTCACTTAGACTGATGGCCTTTTACTTCAGGCAGGCAGTCTTCCCAGGTTAGATTGGACTATCTGTTTTCACAGTTCAGCTGAGGCTTTGCTTTTGTCCTGAGTCTGTGACATGCATTTGTAGATAAGCCCAAGGAGTAAAGCAGCCAAACTGTTCCACCTTTTGTCAACTGACCATCCATTAGCTACAATGCAGATTTCTAGCACAGCTGACTATATATATGTAGTTAAAGTTATAAATTATATGTCATTTGTATATATTTTTATATATAATTTTTATATATTAAACATTTTAGTGAAACCTAAACAAGTTCAAAATCCTTTGCTCCAAGAAAATTTTTTTCAAGTTCTCCAGAGATAAAATAAATGGCAATTATACAAATACTTCAAAGAGGCATGATCAAATGAAAAAAATCAATCACATTGAGCCATGCCTTGTGCATTTTACCTTGAGAAAAAAAATTTAAATTATTAATCTGGCCGGACTTGGTGGC
Source organism: Tarsius wallacei (assembly GCA_963574415.1). Classification (NCBI taxonomy): domain Eukaryota; kingdom Metazoa; phylum Chordata; class Mammalia; order Primates; family Tarsiidae; genus Tarsius; species Tarsius wallacei. Next base: position 19,736 of record CAUYQG010080655.1, read on the forward strand.
TCAGCCTGTAATCCCAGCACTTTGGGAAGCCGAGGTGAGTGGATTGCCTGAGCCCCACGGGTTCGAGACCAGCCCTGGCAACTTGGCAAGACCTTGTCTCTACAATAAATCAAAAATTAGCCGAGCATGGTAGCACGCGCCTGTAGTTTCAACTACTTGGGAGGCTGAGGCGGAAGGATCACCGGAGCCCAGCAGATCGATGCTGGGGAGGCCATGAGTGTGCAACTGCACTCCAACCTGGGCAACAGAGTGAGACTCCAATTAAAAAAAAAAATTGTTAATCTTGAATATTTATGAATTAAGTAACAACTTTTATTTCTTTTATGTTTTTCTTTGGCTCTTTGGCCTTTAAGAACCTCAGTTTTCTTATCTCACAGGGCTGTTTTAAGGATTAAATGAGATAAGTTTACACAATACCCAACCCAGTGCCTATTACACTTTACAGGCTCAAATGTGGCAGCCTGTATTGCCATTCAAGTCACAACATAAGCCTTGGACTCCCGATAAATAGGAAAAAAGAGAGTTATCAGCACAAATCCAGTCAGAAATTTCCTAATCCCCTTTTCCCTGCTCCCACAGACATTCCAAAAATCTTTGCTTTGAAATACTGTAAGCATTTTGGTCACAGAAAAATTCATCAAAAACATTACCTTCAAACAAACAAGCAAACAAAAATATTACCTTGGGGGAAAAAAAGGAAGGAAGTGATTGCTGTACTTGATGGGATACTCAGGGGGTTTTGGGGAGCTGGCAATATTCTAGATCTGGGTTATGGCTATGTGGTTTGACTTTATGATAATTACTCTATACACTAATGTCTTATGCACTTTTCTGTATTTGGGTCACATTTAACAATAGAAAAGTTGAATTATTGAGTCAAGGGGTGCTAGAATCTTCATTCTTACCTGATGCAGCCAAATTGGTCTTCAGATAATTATTCCAGTTTATACTACTATAAGCAATATATGGGAATTTCTATTGATTTGCTCACTAACCCTTAATGTTATCATACTCTTAAGTTTTTCTTAGTTTTATTTGCATTTCCATAATTACTGAGGAAGATAACCATTTTTCACAGATTTATTGTGAACCGACTATTTATAAACATTTCCCATCTTTCTGTTGGGTTATCATTTTCAGGAATTTATGTATTCTAAAATTCTAAAAATTAATTATTTCTAGGTTATGCTGGTTACTAATATCCTCTCTCTTTTTTTTTTTTTTCTGAGACCAGGATCTTACTCTGTTGCCCAGGCTAGAGTGCAGTAGCATCATCACAGTTTACCATAGCCTCTAACTCCTGGGCTCAACTAATAACCTCCCAAGTAGTTAGGACTACGGTATGCACAACCAGGCCCAGCTTGCTTATGTATGTATGTATGTAGAGGCAGGGTCTCACTACATTACCCAGGCTGGTATGAATTCCTGGCCTCATGCAATCCTCCAATTTCAACCTCCCAAAGTTCTGGGATTACAGTCATGAGTCACTGTGCTCAGTGGTTCTCCCTATCTTTTTGCATCTTGTCTTTTAAGCTTGTTTGTGGTGTCTTGTGTATATATAAATATATACTTAACATTCAAATTTATCAATTTTTTCTTTATGAATTGTGTAGTATTTTTTCTTATCTAAAAAGTACTCCCTATTCTAAGGTCATAAACATAATCCTCTTTATTTTTTCTTCTAAAACAAAATAATCAAATATTTGGGAAGTGATAACAAGCACCTATCTAACTAGCCAGGTCAAGATGCATGACAGTTACTAACTTCAACTCAATTCTACCTATGCCATCAGGAGCCTGGTGGAATTCAAGCCAGCAAAGAAGGGCACTGCAAGACAGAAAATAAGATGATGATAATAATAAAAAGGGAATACACTGATGACCTTGATTGAGGGAGTGAGTAAGGTACAAGCTGGAAGTGCAAGTGGTGGAGATGGGATGCTAAGTTAATGGGATAGCAGATATAAAGTTAATAGTAGAATAAGTTAATATATAGCTCATGTAAGTTAATGCAGAAGCAGATATAAAATAAAGGGAGAGAGAGAAAAAAAAACTTGAGCATGTTTATATGTTGATGAAAAAGAGTACAGCAGAGATTGAAGATTCAGGAGTGAGAGAGGATCATTGATGGGGCCAGATTCCTGAGGATGCCAACAAGGTGGAACACAGATTGAATGGGAGAGGAAATCTATCCTCTCTTGTTGCAGTCATACCTCCCAGGGATATCTCTTCTGCTCTCCTCTACCTCTCAAAAAGCTATACTTTAGTAGCTTCTGAATTAAGACCATATGGCATTGGTACAAAGGCTAGACAAATAGATCAACAAAACCAAAAAGAGAGACCCACACTTTTAAGATCACCTGAATTTATGACAAGGTAGGACTGAAGGGAAATAGGGAAAGTGTGACCTCTTCAATAAACAATATTGGGTCAACTGTAAATCTATTTGGACAAAAATCTTGATTTCTAATTCATGCTATACATAAAAATAATTTCCAGGTAGAATGATTTATATTAGTTTATATATATTATATAATTAATATATTTTATATTTATTTGTGTTTCCATTAATTTGTATATATTATATTCCAGGTAGAATATATTTATATATAAATATAAACAGTAAGACAATAAAGCTTCTAGACCATAACATAAGAAAATACTTTAGTAACTTAGAGGTAGGGAAAGTTTTCTTAAACAGGATGTAAAAAGTATTAACTGATAAGAAAAAGCTTGGCTACATTAAAATTGGGAAATTACCTTCATCAAAAAAGTCATCATTAAGAAAATTAAAAGGCAAGCACAGAGTAGAAGATATCAGAAGTCCATATAACTAACAAAGGGCTTATACATAAAGGATCCCAGCAAGTCAATAAGAAAAAGACAGACAATCTAGTAAGGAAACACTTGAATAGGCACTTTATAGAAGACAAATGGACAATAAACATGTGTAAAAGTCTCATTGTCATTGGTCATCAGTGAAATATATATTAAAACTATAATGCAGTTTTACTTAATACTTGCCAGAATGGCTAAATCTTAAAAGATGCAACACCATAGTTGGCAGAGATGTGGAGCATTCTAATTCATACAAGTTTGATGACAGTGTAAATTGATGGAACTTCTTTAAAACCTGTTTGGCAGTATCTATTAAAGCTGAACATATACATACTACATCTGTATTCACGCAAGATTATTCTTAGAAGCATTGTTCCCAATAACCCAAATCTCTTGTCTTCAACTAAAGAATAAATAAACTAATTAAGGAATACACACACACACACACACACACATACACAAACAATGGAATACCACAACGTGGATGAATCATATAAACATAACGTTGAGCAAAAGATGCTAGACAGCAATTACACTAGCACTAGGGAGGGATCGCCAGTTGCTGTACACTGCCAGGGAGGGAGGGATGAGAAATGAAACAACACGAAGGGTACCTGGTCCTAAACCAGGGGAAGTGAGGACCAGTTGGAGGCCAAAACTTCACCGGCACACATTCTACTTGTGTAGCTAATACTGACTTGTACCCCATATTATCTATAATAGAATTAAATTAAATTTTAAAAGATGCCAGACACAAAAGGATCTACTCTTTAGAGAGATGAAGTAGAGATGAAGTTCCCAAACAGGCAAAACGGGCCTACTGTGTTAGAAATCAGAATAGCCATTGTCTCTGAATAAGAAATGTAGAAAATGATTAGGTATAAGGTGGAGTTGTACTATTCAATTTCTTTACCTGGGTGACAGTTACAATGATGTGTTCATTCTTCAATAATTCATAAAGCTACATACTTCTGATTTGTGCACCTTTCTACATATGTATTATACTTCGATTAAAATGTTCATTGTGAAAAATAAAAGCTATCTATTCTGTCATAAACAGTATCTCGTCCTGATGCCTTTGTCATCCACATAAACATCTTGTACTTTTCTATATATCTTAGTTACACATTCACCTATTTCCCTACTTATCTTGTTCCTTCTAATTGGAAGTATGAGATTAGAGGCTGTTACTTGTCTTTTGGTTCTGAAGCTCTGTGCACACAGTAGACTTTTAATAAATGTTTACTGAATTGAAATTCAAAAACAACATGTTAGAACTCTCTCTGGGAAGTTTTAGGCAAACATGTCATCAAACAACCATTACTGATTAATTTTTCTCCACCTATTGGTCTCTCTTTTATAATGTCCTAACAAGATGAACATTCATGAACTCTAAGCAGTCTATTACTGTTGCTTTGGAACATAACTATTTCTGAACAAGTTAATTTTGGAATTTCTTTTCTGGGTCCTAGACTGGTAAGTGCATATGATCTAATTTGTCCAGGTACAGAATCAGAGGCAGCAGCAAAATAATTTTTGATTTTTAGTATATTAAATTCTCATTCAAATACTCTACTGAGAAGCCAAACTGTTCACCAGAATAAATATTCTTTATTTTTCATTTATTTTTATTTTTATTTTTTTGAGTTGGAGTCTCACTGCCTAGGCTGGAATGCAATGGCACAGTCACAGCTCACCTCGTGGGCTCAGATGATCCCTCCTACTCAGCCTTCTGAGTAGCTGGGACTAGAGGTATGTGCCACCATGTCAGGCTAACTTTTTTACAATTTTTTGTAGAGACAAGGTTTTGCTATGTTGTCCAGGCTGGTCTCGAACTCCTGGGTTCAAGGAATCCTTCTGCCTTGACCTTCCAGAGTGCTGGGATACAGACCTGAGCCACTGCACTTTGTTGTATCCTTCATTTTTAAAAAATTTCCCAGGCTTTGCAGATGCCACCACCACCTGGAAACACTTGCCATCAGCCATGGTTAAACCCACTGTTTTTTTCAACATCACCATTGATAGAGAGTCCTTGGGCCACTTTCCTCCGAGTTGTTTGCAGACAAGATTCCAAAGAGGGCAGAAAACTTTCATGCTGTGAACACTGGAGAGAAAGGATTCAGTTATGAGGGTTTCTGCTTTCACAGAATTATTCCAGGATTTATGTGCCACAGTGGTGACTTCACATAATGGTACTGGCAGCAAGTCCATCTGTGGCGAGAAGTTTGATGATGAGAACTTCATCTTGAAGCATACAGGTCCTGGCATCTTGTCCATGGCAAATGCTGGATCAAACACAAAAGGTTCCCGGTTTTTCATCTGCACTGTTGAGACTGAGTGGTTGGATGGCAAGCATGTGCTTTTTTGGCAAGGTGAAAGAAAACATGAATATTGTAGAAACCATAGAGCGCTTTGGGTTCAGGAATGGCAAGACTAGCAAGAAGATCATCATTTCCAATTGTGGACAGCTCTAATAAATTTGACTTGTTTTATCTTACCCACCAGACTATTCCTTCTGTAGCTCAGGAGAGCACCCCTTCATCCCATTTGCTCACAATATCCTGTAATCTTTGTGGTCTCACTGCAAGTTCTTTGGATTCCATATTTTCCTTATTCCCTTCCACGTCTAGCTGGATTATGGAGTTAGGTTTATGATTATCAAATAAAAATTAAATAACAAAAAAGATGTTTCTATCCACACTGCAGCACAGGAATATCAGCTCTAAGCTATTTTTTCTAGTGAGGGTGAAAATTTGTGATAAACCCATTCACCTTTCTCTTGTCCAGGTCCATGGTTATCATCTTTTAAGTGTGTTTGCAGAAAGTGTGATCTGAGATAGAAGTTTTTGTGACCACAGGCTATAGCTTAGATAAGAAGCTTCCGCAGAAAAGAAAACATGAGTTTGACCTCGAAAACATCTTATCCTAATTGGGCTGGGCATGGTGACTCATGCCTATAATCCTAGCACAGCATTATAATGAGACTGTTGGAAGGAAGGAAGGAAGGAAGGAAGGAAGGAAGGAAGGAAGGAAGGAAGGAAACAACTTATCCTAATCAATTTACCAAATAAGGTTGTGTTAACTATATTGCTAACAGCAACTTTTTTGTGCAACCTGGCCTTCCAAGAGTCCTCCCACTTTTACTAGAGCCTGAGTTAGGTGATCTTTTCTGAGTCCTCACACCCCCTGAGCAGTAACACTGAACTATAATTGCCTCTTTACTAATCCATCTCCCCCTCTAGATCATAAGGACCTTTGGGACAATGTCTTTTTTTTTTTTTAATCTCCAATTCCCGGTATAATACCTGGAACAAAGTTGGCATTTAATAGAATTACACAAAGAATTAATTGCAGAGATGATCTGTTGCATTCCCAACTTAAACAAGGCTTTATTGTTAATATTTAGCCATGACTGGAGATTAACTATTAACTCACAAATCTGAATTTGTGTTGAGATGCCTAATAGTATAATTAAACTGAACATCTTAGAAGCAAAACATGAGCATATTGACGGTTAATCATATAGGATCAGACTTCTGTTTCTGGCAATATAAGAACCAGTTATCCTGAGAAATTTTCTCTGTACAGAACTCAGGAGGGAGGGAGATTAATACATATTATTTAAAAGTCTCTATAAATGCAGAACTGAGCTGGCAAGAAAGTTACCTCCAGATAGATAATGAACATTGAAGATGATTGCTGCCTGCAGCATCTGACAGTCCCTGTTGGCACAGAGCTCTTGGTTTTAACTGACTGCATACAAGAGTCAAGAGACAAAACTGAGGGTTTGTATAATGTGAGGAGTCAAAATAAGACCTTGGCATAAGCTGAGATTCTAAAAGATAGCATTCTTTTTTTTTTTTTTTTTTTTTTGAGTTTGAGTCTCATTCTGTCGCCCAGGCTGGAGTGCAGTGGCACACTCACAGCCACCCCAGCATTGACCCGCTGGGCTCTGGCAATCCTTCCATCTCAGCCTTCCAAGTAACCAAAACCACAAGTGTGCGCTACCACATCCAGCTAATTTTTTTTTTGTAGAGACGAGGTCTCGCCAAGTTGCCCAGGCTGGTCTCGAACCCACAGGCTCAGGTAATCCACTCGATTCGGCTTCCCAAAGTGCTGGGATTATAGGTTGAGTCACTGAGCCCGACCAAAATATTATTCTAATGGAAGGATGAACTTGAGGGAAACCTTCACAACATAGAGAAAGATAATAAGGAAACATGTTGGTCTCATCCTTATTTATGAATAGAGTGAGGAAAATGTTTTGTTGAGTATGAGTTACAGGGCTGAATTCACATTAAATAAACTGAAATTTTAGTTTAAAGTGATGCCAGATTGATAGTGACCATGTTTAAAAAACAATAGAGTATCAAGGATATGCCCAAAGAACCAGAGGCAATTAAAAATTATTGGGTAGATAGACTAGAAAAAAAGCAGAGGCAACATCTAGACACGAGATGTATAACTAAGATCAGAAACTCAAAAATTGAATTAAATATCAAATTGTTCATAATGTAAAAAGAGAATTACAAAAATTCAAGTTAGAATGAAATAAATCACACAGAATGTAGGACAAAGATATTAAAACATCTATAAAGGAGAGGTTAAGAGACATGGAAACTAAAGCGAGTCGATCTAAAATACACTTTTTCAGAATATAGGTATGTTAGTCTCCTAGGATTTCCATAGCAAAATACCACAGATTGGTGTCTTAACAACAGAAATTAATTTTCTCACAGTTTAGAGGCTAAGTTCAAGCTTAAAGTGCTATCAAGGTTGGTTTCTGATGAGGCCTTTCTTTCTAGCTCGTAGACAGCTGTCTTCCTACTGTGTCCTCACATGGCCTTTTCTCTGTGCATATGGAGAAAAAGACGTGTGTGCAGGCACACATACTCTGGCCTTCCTCTTCTTATAAGGACACCAGTCCTATTATTACCTCATTTAACCTTAATTACCTCCCTAAAGGCCCTATCACCAAATACAGTCACACTGAGGGATTAAGATTTCAACATATGAATCTTGGCAGAACATAATTCGATCCATAACAATAGGCAAGACTAGATAGAACAGGAAAAGAGATATTTAAAGACATCATGACTGAAAACTTTAAAAACTGATGTTCAGTAAACTTTAAAAACCCAAACAGTATAAATGAGAAGAAATGCATACTTAAATACGTCATACTGAAACAACAGAATACCAAAGACAAAATTAAGATTAAGGGCAAATAAAGAAGACAGATGATCTACACAGGACTCATTATCAGAATGACAGCCAACTTCTTACCAATTTCAAAATAGAAGTAAAAGATAATGGACTAGTATTTTCAAAATCTGTGAACCTAGAAATGTATTTCTAGTTAAACTATTTAAAAATAATAAGTACAAAATAAAGATATTTTCTGACAAAACTTGGAATTTTTTTAAAAGAAAGTTCTACAGAATAAAGGAAGAATGAAAATGAACCCAGAAGGAGGGTCTGAGATGAAAGGAAAAATGGTGAGCAAAGGAAAGAATAAGTATATGAGTAAATAAAAATAAATGTTTACTATATAAATGATAATAATGGTATTTAACTTATAAATTATAAATCGAAACCAAATACTGAAAAACAACAACATAGATGTGGTGATCAGAATTATAAAGTATTCCAAGCTCTTATACTGATCAAGGAAAGGATAAATGTATTGACCAACTCCAGAATTTGTTAAGAAAGCATGTTAAAATTTCAGGAATGACACCAAAAGAATAGACATAGAGTATAAACATTTCCAATTAATAAAAGAGGAAAAATAAAGCAAAAAATTCTGTCAAAGTCAAAAGAAGACAAGAAAAAGAGACAAAGAGGGAAGGAGAAAAGTAAAACAAATGGAAAGCACACAATAAAGAGAAAAGTGAATTCAAACATATAAGTAAACACAATACATATAAATAGGACTTTCCAATCCAAATACAGAAACTTCTGCCCTGGGTCAAAAATAAAAAATAAAAAAAAGCATGTCTATGCCATTTATGTGAGAGACATTTGAAGTCTGAGGATACGCTGTGTTTGAAAGTAGAGAGTAAAAAAAAAAAAGACATAGCCAGCAAATGTTAACCAAAAGAAATCAGCAGATTTTAGGTGTTGGTCAAAATGAGAATGAAAGCTGCCACACTGTGTGAACTGGCAGAAAGGTTTGTTGCTAAGTATCTGGGCCATGGGGTAAGATTCTCTCCAGTGATTCTACCCACAACACATACCTCACACATATATCCTTGCACATAGTAGGCAGGTCCCAGTGTTCAAGCTTGTTTGTAAGTCAGTTTTGGAGTGCTCAGAATACATTATGTAAGAGAAAGACCAAACCAGTTCACAAAAGCCTCTTTATCCTACAGTGTGCTGCCACAATCACAATAGTACTAAACACCCAAGAACCAAGAGTAACAATGTTCCATAGGGACAATGCAGCCATTTTCTTTCTTTTTTTTTTTTGAGTTGGAGTCTCCGTCACCCAGGCTGGAGTGCAGTGGCACACTCACGGCCACCGCAGCCTTGACCTGCTGGACTCAGACGATCCTTCCGCCTCAGCCTTCCAAGCAGCCAGAACTACAGGCACGCACTACCGTGCCCGGTTAATTTTTTTGATTTATTGTAGAGATGAGGTCTTGCCAGGTTGCCCAGGCTGTTCTCGAACTCGTGGGCTCAGGCAATCCTGTCACCTTGGCCTCCCAAAGTGCTGAGATTACAGGCTTGAGCCATGCACCTGGCCCAGCCATTTTCAAGTTATCAAGTGAGAGACTCACTAACCTGGTGATGACTTTGGTTAAAGCAAGCATGTCGCTGAACTCAGCTGCCCTAAGGATGAAATGTTGGGGACCTGTAAGGTTCCTTTTCACTATGGCAATCCATCTACCGGCCAGCCTTCTTTCCCACAGTGGACTAGGGAGAGCACACACTTATATTGGTTATGAGCCATTTCTACATCTACTCTCATTAGTTGGTTCTCTTCACTCTTTGCTATCCCAGAAAAATCCTGTTTTCTTATTACCAAGATAAAAATACATTTCTGATTCAAGGGACTATTACCTAAATATAGAGAATCATTAATTTAGCTATAATATCATAAGTACTTTTATATAGTGATGTTTAAATTTTACTTGTATTTGACTAGAGTTATCATTCTAGACTAGGAAGATGAAAATTAAAGTACCAGGTGTCAAGACTTGAAATGTTCTTTTAGCAAGGAGTTGGGAAAGCTAAAAAAAGAATAGGAACAAAGAAGATGAAGGTAAAGTCTTGCCAAACCTCTAGGCTGGCTGGTGTTTTCTGTGAGAACAGATGGTTGTAAGAGAGAGCAGCCCTCGTGGTTTGTTACAAGATTGAGAATCCATTCTGATTTGGCCATAACTTCACTGTGATAGATGACGCATTTGAATTTTTGACATGCATTGTGTTCCTTGCAAACCTGAGTCCTGGATTCTGGAATTTATTACCTAAGACAGGGTCTCAGCTTCCATGATCATAGAATAAGTATACTTAACTCTCCAGACACTGAAAAAGAGCTTCAATATTCATCGTTAGCAGTTATCTAAGCTGTTTAAACCCTATAACCAAGGCTTGCCCCAGACTCAAGGATGAGTGAATTAAGGAAGTAACATACAGTTGCTGTGAAATCAAGCTAGTTTTGTAGATTGTCCTGCCCAAAACTCTCCACAGCTTCTAGAAATAAGGCCCATATGTAGTTCCTTGTCATTAAGCCATTGCCTGAATTCTAGTTCTAGTATCTAAATAATTGCATTGTGTCATTTCTTTCATTTCCTGCTCTATGAATCTGTGACTTGGTCTTATCTTACCCTTGCTAATACTCTGGAGTACTAGAATCCTGACCTTGAATCCCAGATTCATGATAGCACACATTCTTTTTAGAGGCCTATGCCCTGCTCGATCATACCACTACCTACAACACTCCCTAGTCTTTCCAAATACCTTTTCTTTGCCTACTGCTGGTACACCTCAAAACACCTGCCCTAGTCAGCCATCAGTCCAACACCTGAGGCTTAGATCACCCTGCTCTAGCTTCCTACTTGCCTACTAGGGTGACCAACAGTCCCGGTTTGCCTGGTATACAATCACCTGAGCAAATGGTCTAGGTCACTTTGGGAAAGGACTGGGGAAATCTTAAACTATATACTTCCTGAGATGTAGGATGTTCCCTCTAGAGCCCTGTTCGCATTTTCAGTTGACTCTGGGTTTGAACACTGGCTCAGGTAGGGAAACTAAACAAGGGAATTAAACTTTTAATACAGCATTCGCCCTTGGCCTCTTGCTTCTCCATACTTGCTCTTTATACATTTTAATTTTTTTTTTAGATATGGGGTCTTGCTCTGTCACCCAGGCTAGAGTACAGTGGTGCAATCATAACTCACTGTAACCTTGAACTCCCGGGCTCAAGCAATCCTCCCACCTTAGCCTCCCAATAACTAGGACTATAGGCATGTGCCATCATGTCTAGCTAATTTTGGGGGGTATTCTTTGTAGAGACAGGTCTCACTATGTTGCCCAGGCTAGTCTCGAACTCCTGGGCTCAAGTGATCCCTCCATATCCAATCCAGCACTGGGATTACAGGCGTGAGACATTGCGCCTGCCTTTTAAAAAATTTTAGATGTTAAACAGTACCAACAATGAATGTCCATCTCTTTTGCTCCCAGGGATAGCATGTTCTATTAGCCATCTCCACAATTCCCTGCAGGCCAAGCCTCCATGGCTATCCCTCCAACCTTGCAATTCATTACGGTAATTATAGCCTTGAGGTTTCTGGTAATTTAGTGTGCCATGTGCTTTGTGGCTCCATCCTTCCTAATGCTATTAATGAGCTCAATTCTGTGATCATCTCTGCTACCCTCATTCCCAGCCCTCAATGAAAGACTGCATTATGGTTTTTATGGGCCCCATTCTCCCTTAAAAAAGTATTAAATTTTTTTTACTGCTGTAAAGACAAACATGCTAATAATAGATATTAAAACATTCTCTTTGACATAAAAGTTCAATTTTTCTTCTAATTTTAAAAGAAATTAAAACGTGTTTATGGGTCCCTAAAATATTGTGGGCCTTAGGTACTGTGCCTATGTGTCTAGTGGATAATTGGGCCCAGGTGAATAATGTGTTTTCTGGATCGTCCCACAAAACATGTTCTCTGGTGGGTCTGGTCTCACATAATTCATCTTTTACAGCATGCATATGTTCCGGAGACTTTTATTCACTTCCTCCACTCTGTCATAGCAACTTAGGCATTTCAACTGTTAGTTACTGCTTTCTCCAGACTTCTAATAGCCGCCCTAGTTTGCCCCATTTCCTGGGTCCTTCCAAAGTGTTGAATCCCATATTGCTAGAGTCAATGAGTTCTTGCTTATCCAGTCTTATGATCTAGCTCCCTTCATCAGACACACTCCAAGTTCCATTCAAACGTATTCCCTTAGCTCTCACTGGTACACGCTAATTTTTGCAGCCCTTTTGGGGTGTAATCTGTTTTCTTTCTTATCAGGCCCACATGTCCCTAGCCAGGTAGCACTGAGGTGACATTGGCTATAGGCCTGGCACCTAAGATAGGAGGTGTGAGCATAGGAGATAAATCTCATGAGGGGAACACCTGTTGCCAGACAGGGGTGCTATTTTTTTAGTGTTTTCCTGCCCAGAGGAAATATTAGCTCTTAATTTGCCTCAGAAATCTCTGCTTTGGCCATTAACCCACACGTGTCCATTCTATTTTCTCGGGCTTCTGTTTTTAACAACCAGGATGACCTTAGCATGACACATTTTATTTGGGTGAGCATTTAATTTTCTTTGCTTTGAAAGTCTGTGACCTTAAGCATTAAATCATGAATTTTCTCATCAGCTGTGTCCACTCTCCCTCTGCAGGAGATAAGGGTCTCTTTGTAGTTTGCTAAAGGTTTTTAGCATTTGACTGTCACCCATCTATAGTTTCGCAGTATCTCTTTGTAGGAACAATTGTTTATAATAGTTGGTCAATCTCATTGACCTTGTATGTTTTGTTTTCTACATGTCTTTCGAATACTCGTCATGACATTAGTGTTTTCCACTGGGACGTTTTCCCAAATCACCACTGGTGAAGGTGGGCTGCCACCTTATACTAGTGACTATTTCATATTCAACATACCACTTGAGATGCAGTCTTCCTTGCTAGCTGGATGGTAAGTGACCCAGGCTCCCAAGTTCCATTTTAGGACCTGCTTTCTCAGACCACTCCTGGTACCAACTCAGAAGTAGATACCAAGGTAGGGTTAGACGTGCAAGTGACATATTAGTGAAAATGCTTGTGAAAGATAAAAAAATGAAAGGGAGTAGGAATAGTTAGCAAAAGCCTTTAGGCCATGTTACAGGACTGACATCTGTGAAACCGGAAGGGTAAGGAAGAACTAGGTAACAGCCAGACTGCCTTGCATCTCTGAGAAAGTCTTGGCCAACTCAACAGGAACTTAAGCATACAGATTACCCATAGACAAGACCCTGGTGAGCAGAAATGTCTAGGTCCTAAAACCTGTTCCAGTTTCACCCCATGCTCAATTATTGGCTGCTGGTGCCCAGGCATGGTATGTCTTGTGTTTAAATGCTACAGTGGATTCCGAAAGGGCTGAAGCTGAAGCCTGTCAGCTAATTGCAATTCTAGAGGCAATTCCTTCTCAAAAGGAGAGCTGAGCAATGCACTTCCAAGGCTGCCACATGGACATGGTTTTGAGTCAAAGAAGAGGCATTAGTGCAACAATGGTTGATGAAATGGCAGTCCAGACTACTTGTTCATACAGTTTAGTCGGGTCCTGTGTCCCTGCCACTGCCAAAGTTAACTTATGATAGATAGTTGCTGGGTCTATCAGACCTTATGACTTAACGGATTTGAAAAGTACAAAGTTCATCATAGGTAATTCTAGTTACAAAGTCATTTGACGACCATGATCACATTGTCTTTTCCAGGGCCCAGGAGCACGTCAAGAAATGTGTTTTGAAAGCAACATAATTCTCTTCCTTTGTAATTTTGGCATTTACATTCATGAATGGGATTACCTTATAATTACACCCTTGTTAAGTTTGATTATCAAAATTATGCTGGCCTCATAAAAATGTTAAAATGCTTTTTTTGTTTTGCCTAAGTCTTTATACAAGATTTGTTATTTCTTCCTTATTTAGTAAAATTCACCTGCAAAACCATGTGTGCCTATGTGTGTAAACTTTGAAATTATATACTCAACTTAATAGATATCAGACTATTTGTATAGCCTGCTTTTTCATAAGTTTTCATGAGGTTGTGATTTTGGAGGAATTCTTCTATTTCTTCTCAGATCTTTAAACACACTGGTATTCAGTTGTTTTATACCATCTTTTCTTCTTAAACTTTCTGTTATCCTTATAATTTTTGGCATGGCCCTTGTAGATAGCTTGTGCTTTTGTTGTGGTTGTGAGTCCAGTCTGACCTCCTATCTTATTCAAAACAACTTTTAATTCAGTGCAGTCATATGTTTAGGTTTAAATGCACCGTATTACTTTTTCTTTTTGTCTTATTTCTTTTTCCAAGCATTTTTAAAAATTCCATTTCTTTCTTTCTTACTAGCTTGTATATTACATTGTTTATTATTTAATGGTTACAACAGAAATTACAACATGCATCCTTGATGTAACAAAGTCCAACATTAACTGGTACTGCCCTTTTCTTGGACAAACAAGGACTTTCAACATGAACTCTACTTTCATCTCTTATAATTTAAATGCTTTAATTCACTATATGTTTAAATCCATAACTTTGTTTTCATACTTTTAGATTCACCCACATATTTACCACTTCTGGTTTTTTTTCATTCTTTCTTACAAACCAACATTCTACCCGGGGACAGTTTTCTTCTGCCTGAAAAACACTCTTCAGCATGTCACCTCATTGCCAGACTTACTAAGTTCAGTATTTTGTTTTAGGAGAATGCTCTACTTTTCCTGAAAATGTCTTTTGTTTCACATTTATCTTTAAGGGCTATTTTATACTTATTATAGAAATGTAGCATACACGTCAGGATTAGCTACACAAGTAGACTTCAGGCAGGTGAAGTTTGGGCCTCCAACTGGTCCTCATCCCTCCCTTGTGCTGATGTGATTATAATGTTCAAGTCCCACTTAGGAGTGAGAGCATGCAGTATTGTTGTTCCTGTGACAGATCACTAAGTATGATGGCCTCCAACCCCATCCAATTTGCTGCAAAATCCATGATTTTGTTCTTTATGGCTGCGTAATACTCCATTGTGTATATATGCCATTTTTAATCTGGAAGAACATAAATCGTTCTACCAAAGACACCTGCACACGCATGTTTATAGCCGCACTATTCATAAGGGATATTTTTGTTAGCCATTGAATTCTAGGTAAAGGTATTTTGCCATCGTTTTTTGACTTCTATGTTTTGATTGAGAAAGTAGCTTTCAGTGTTAAGTGGTACAAATTTGAAGGTAATTCTTTTTCTCTGGTTGCTTTTTTGTTTAGTTTTTTTACAATATGCTTTAGGTATGGATTTCTTTCTTGTTTGGGATTGATTCATATGCCTTCCAGAATCAGTTGCTTGACAGCTATTAACGTATTGCTTCAGCCTCTCTGCTTTTTCTGGGGTGTTCAAATTTCTAACCCTTTCTTACATATTTTCTATTCTTTCAGTTCTGGTTGTTTTATTCTATTATTCTTACCAGTCTTTCAGTTAATGAATTCTACCTTCAGCTGCAAAGTAATATGCCATATGCCCATCCACTGAGTTAATTTCAGCGAATATATATTGGGCTCTGTAACTTCCATTTGAAACTTTTGTTTTCCAGGTATCTGCTAAATTCTTCATCATGACTTTTATCTCCTTGGACTGAATACGCATATTTAAAAATCATTGTTGTCTGTTTTAATCCATGTTGTCACCACATCTTGTTACTGTGTGGTCAACATCAAGTTGGCAAAACTGCAGAAATATTTTAAAGCCTTGGACGGTATTGGATTCCAATTCCTGTTTTCCCGTATGAAGTCATCAGATGCATTGTCAGCCTCTTGGATACCTCCTCCAAAATTCTCCAAAAAACACAAGAGTTAAGTGGTCCCAAAGACCAGCTCATCAGTTTTAACCTTTTTTCTCCCCCAACTTTTGGCTGTAATTCTGCACTAACTTGTTGGCTTTCCAATTGATTTTTTTGAAACAATTTTGTCCTCCGTCAGTTGTAATCATCTTATGTAAGTGGAAATCCCTTCTTGTTGCTTTAAGTTAATTATATTCTAACTATACAGGAACCTAGCTTTTTGTAACATAAAGGTAGTTTGAGAAAGGTGTAGGTATTTGGGAACTATGGTTAAAAAACAAAAACATGTATAACAAAATCTGGCTTTTTAAAAAATTCCATTTGAGTATTATGTTACATAAAATGCCTGAGGTCACACAGACCAATCTTGGTACAATGAAGTAGGGACTATGAGAGAATACCAGCAGCTAAGATCACTGGGAGCCATCTTGGAGGCTGGCTACAATTCAATAGACAAGTTTAACTTATGGTTTGCAGCCTTCTCACACTATGAAAGTCTTCAATATGCAATTCTGGTGTACACTGAGTTATGACTTCTGGGCGAAGGCTTTTCCATGGTCACTGCATTTGTGTGGCTTTCTGTCAGTGTCAATGCTCTGATGTGCAATCAGACTGATTCACAGATGAAAGCCTTTTCAAATTCAATACATTCATAGGTCTCTCCAGTGTGAGCATCACGGCATACAGAAACATGTAATTTTTTGATGACCCCTCCCCCCAATATTTAACACATATACAGATATTTCTCACCTTACATTGGGGCCAAGTCCTGACAAAGCATGTAAGTCAAGGAATGTACTGAATGCATATGGATGGCTTTCGCATCACCGTAAAGTTGAAAAATCTAAATCAAATCACTCTAAGTTGGGGACTATCATACTCTAACATTTCTCTCCTGAACATTTACATTCACCGAGGTGTGACATGAACAAATTTCCTGTACTTACTACATTTATGTTCCTCTTCATCTGAGCTTCAAATTAGGCGTGCTTACAATTGGTACACATGGTTTCCCTCCTTTATGAATTGTCCGAAGGAATCTGAGTACTGACTGGTGAGTGAGGCTTGCTGTTGGAGAGGCCATCCATTAAATAACTGCCACATACTTTTAGATCCAGTTATAGACATGACTTTGATATTTTAAGGTTAGTTTATACTATTTGGTCACAATTCATGTTCAGAATGTGGAGATGCAATTACTGCTCTCAAAAATCTTTAAGTCATCTTAATAGAAATAAGGCTGTTGAAAACAATTCAGTTCTGATGTATACAATTGTAACACCAGTCCTATCTTCTAGATGCTATTTAAATAAATTAGTAAGATTTTTAAAAAGAATCATTTCACATGGCTCTCCTTATTACTTAATAAACTAAAACAGATGATACTCTGGGGAAAAAAAGGGTGATAAGAATAGAAGATAACTATTATTATTCTTTGTAAAATTTTGCTTTAACCTGTACTTTGAATTAATCTATCATAAATTATTCCAGATTTAATTTTACTAGCAATCTACATAAGGAATTAGCCAGCTATAGCCAAATCTGGTTTATTGCTTATTTTTTGTAAACACAATTTTATTGGAACAGTCATACTACTTCATTTCTACACTGTTTATGGTTATTGTGAATTACAGCTGAGTTGATAAGTATCACAGAGATCTTACGGCCTGCAAAGCCTAAGATATTTACTCTCTGTCCTTTCCGAGAAAAAAAATCTGCATGAATTTAACTCCATGAATTTAAATGGATTTCAAGGCAACACAACAGTCATTTTGTAATTAAGGTACTGGATAAAATAGATTTTAGTTAATATTTTAAAAGTACATTGCTGGTACTTTTTTTTTTTTTTACTTGCAGTACTACAAACTAAAAAACATTCAGCGGATATGCCTCTGATTACCAACAAATGAAGAATCTAGAAATGAAATCTTGAAATTTCCAAGAAGTAAAATCTGAGAGGATTTCTATAAAAGCTCTCTCAGACAGCTAGGTATATTTTATTCTTCCACCAGCACATTTAAAAATAATCCAAGTCCTACACAAATAGTAAGAATAGGGTAATGTGTATTGCTTCTGATTTTACTTATTTAGGTAATTAAATGTAAATGTGCTTCTTTGAGCACCTAAATAGACATTTAGTTGGAGAAAATGTAATACCACCAAGAATCTGCAGAAGAGGAACTAAGAGCCTCAAAGTTAATGCTGGTAAAATATTTCGAGAATTTGCACCAAGTACTTAGAAAAATTAAATGGTTAGGACAAAACATTCACAGTTCAAGGTCACAAGAAAATGATCTGGTGAGCAAATACAGATGTACAATTAAAACTAATCTGAATGAACTAGTGAAGCAATGAATAAATAGGTCAATTGCTAAACCCACATCACTTATATTCAAATGAAATTTAATACAAAAATAAATTTGAAAAAATAGGTTAATACACTAAGAAAATCTTAAATATTAGGCAAGCTATATTTGGACAGGAGGGCCATTATTAAATTGTTCACAATAATATATACCATTTAAGGTAAAATTGTACAGTAAGTCTGCGCTGTGGGAACAAACAAAGTTGTTTCTCAACTACAAATCCTTTTGACAGTTTCTCACAAAGTACATATGCTGCAGGTCTTAGTACTCCTAATTATTGATAAGCCAGAATTGCCAGTGCCACATTAATTCCGAAGGTTATAATTTTATTTGGTAATAACTAAAATGTTAACTATCATTGATCAGCTTTTCAAAACCATTCTGCCTGCAAAATTTCCATAAAAGACTAACATGACACAATTTTACTAAGATGTGAACAATATGAGATTTTTGTAGCTCTCCCCATCCCTCTCCCACTAACAAAGAAATAAAACATGGTGGAGAAAAAAAATGGAGTCATTGCACATTGGATAATGATGAAGTTCAAGCAAATAGTGAAGATACCCAAAGTTCATTAATTAGTAGATTTTAACTGCTTAAAAAAAAATCATTATACTTGGATCACATCAAATGATTGGATATTGGAATATTAGGAGTTATTAGTGTTTACACAGTCTTTTTAAGTACACAAAGATGCTACCATAAGAAAACGATTTTAAATAGTTCTTTCCCTTGTTAATAAATCTTAGAAAATTTTATTTTCAGATATTTGATCACTTGAAAAGGCTAAGAACTTCAAGAGTTCAAATACAATAAAAAATTAAACATGTCCCATATGTATTAAAACATTAAAAACCGCTCAGCCTAAGAATTTAAGTAATTTAATTAAAATATTGAAACAAAGATTCAAGTCAGAGAGACTTTACCAGATCCATAGAGCCTGACAGCATACACCCATAAAGTCTGGTTTAATATTCACAAACCATGAATAAAAAAATAATAATATTCTTTGATGTTAGCAGCTCTGCTATAACTAGAATAGGTTTCAAAATATTTCTAGTGGCTCAGAATGTCTAGCCACAGCTCAATATTCAGATCCAGGTAACATGTGAGTCTTAGAAATATATGTATTATCTTGTTTTCCTGACCATTTAAAAAATCAAATTTTCATCTATATACATTCAGAATGGATTTTAAATCTCCTTTCATGGTAAAGTGAAAGCTCAATAATATATTTTCCTCATAAAATTTTCATCATATTGACATATTTTACTTGGAAAAAATTAGCTGATTTTTACCAATGAGATGGTAAAAATAGAGGCAACTATAACTTAAAATTACACAGCTTCTTAATGTTTTATTCATAGCATTCTTTATACATCAGAAGCTTCACTGATATTTAATTTACTGCAGCATCCTGTGGGTGAAGCACAAAAATTACATTAATTATAAACAAAGAAACAAAGCACTTTTGACTTTTTAAAATTATATATATATTTATATCCAGTTGACAAATAGCATCACAATTATTACTGTATAAAAAACTAAAAATCACCATGGAAGCTAAGGCCTAAGTTCTTATTCCAATTTGTTCCCTTTTGTTTGTAGCTAACAGATATTAGAAATTAGATTCCAGTACCTCAAAAAAAAAGGGGGGGGGGTCTATATTATTTACATACAGTATGGAAAATAGAAGCTGCTTTTTGGCTAACTTAGATTGCTGTTACCTACAGTATTTACATTGCAAATGCTGGGGAGGGGGGCAGGTGGAAAGCAGTACTAACAAATACCATTTCAAAAGAAAATATTGTGCCTGGAATTTCATTCTTCAATTAGTTGTATATCCTAATTGTTGACTAGAATTTGTCTTCTAATAAATTTAATAAAAGTTTGAAACAAAGTACCACTATGCTTTATATTGCTAATCTAGATTCTGTTAAGTCCAATACTGTAATAACTATAAGCGCTAACCTTAAATGAAACAATGGAAATGTGTAGATGGAATTTTACTTAATATTGTAAAATATAATGCCTTGATGTTTACTTTACTCATAATTGTGGGACTATCTACTATTCTTTTAATTCTTTAAGACGTCTCATTTATGACACGTCCCTAAACAGTGAAACCTTCCAGTAACTTACCAGAAAAAAAGTTTAATTATGTTATTCTGTTCTTAGATTTTTCTAATATTTAAAAACATGCCTAATCCCTTGGCAAAAACAAACACAATCAATTCAGTGTAACAGACTGAGCTTTAAACCATACTTTAATTTTCAATAACTGTGACCTACAGGTTAATTGAACTAAATGTAGAATAGTTATAGGACTCACTATGAAGTGTGTCAAATCAATGAGAGAATGCATAGAAAAGTGGAGATAAGTTTTGGGGAAGGTGCAAGGTGGTTAGTATAAAAAATGGTAAATACTAGTTTTAACCTGCAAAAAATGGTACTAAATGCAGATGAACATTAAATTAACACAGTATAAAAGAGAATAGCTTAAATAAACTGGGATTCACATATTACAATAGCAAAGATATGACAGAATGAACTGAAGACACGAACAGTTCTGAAAATTCTTTTTTCAGCCTACTTCCAACAGAAATAGTCAGGCTTTTTTTCCTGTACATAGTTTGATGCTTTGTCTATACCATATATAGTAGAAAAATAAATTCTTTAGCAACCTAGAAACAGTTTATAAAACTCTTAAAGTTTAATTTTCTTTGCCAGACATGCCAATGTTAAACTGACAGCTATAAATTAAAGCTATATAGACAATAGGTATAAGTAATATAGAACAGGTTAAGAATACTACATTTACCGGATTTCTTTTTTTAAAAATTACTGTACTTTCTTAATTCCTGTGTGCTTTGCAATAGGAATAGTAGGGACTTTGTTTTCTTAGAAAAGATAACATGTAAGCGTATAACACAAATAAGATAATTTATAATATACATGTACTTCAACAGCAGCCTGGTTCATGTCGACATCTTGGTTCTGAAGTTAAAATTGGAAGTACAATACCTAGGACATAACAGCTGGGAAAGACAGTATTTATTTTAGGGGAAAAAAAATGGAGGAAATCAAACTCTTAGGAGCCTTGAATCTCAAAATCATCTATTTACTATAATACATATCAGATAACCTTAAAATTGCAGTCTGACTGAAGATTACAACATTGACCAAATAATTTTTATCTTCACCACACAAAATATAATCTAGAAATGAAAAACAAGCCATTTTTTCTTCTTTCCAGAAAAAAATGGCATGGTTTGATAATTAATTTTGAATAAAGCCTAACAAAATTTACCTGTGCCACCTATTCTGAAAATGTTACTTATAATTTAGTGTTCTGGTTGTATCTTCACTAACAAAATGTTTACCCCCAAAAGCAGCAGCCACTATATTAACTCTGGTACCAACATCAAAGGAAAAAAAATCAGCTTAAAAAATGATGCAAAAGCCATTTTGGATTTTAGTACAACATATCACAGAAAAGAACATGAATACAAATTTGTAATATACACACTCCAAAGAGTCTGTCAGTACCCAAAGTATTTTTATTGCTGTATTAGCAATGGATTTTTGGATATGTTTTTTTAAGGGCCACATAAAAATAGATTCAAGGAACAGATTAAATTGAAGTCCTAGATTTAAATGTTTGGTTTAAAGAATTTTCTACAACAAATTTCATGTTTATGTATGAAAAGTTATATAACCATATATGAAAATGTCATGAAGTATTTTTCTACACTAAATGTATTCCCCAAGAGGGAAAAAATTAAAATATCTAAAATATATTAGATTAAGATTACAAGACCATCATAGATCTTTTGAACATGCATCTGTTTACAGAATTAACAGTATACAAAATGTTTATTTCATTATGGACCATAAAGAAATGAGTCGGTGACAATATCCTTGCACAACAGTATCAACTCACCTTAGCCACAAGTATGTCCTTGTTATGTGTGTAAAAGAAATAGGTTCATTTACCCCTCATCAAATCATCCACAGGTTTACTTGGAAGTAAAGATGAAGGTGCAGAATTCTGTGATATGTCAAGTGTATTTATTTTTTCTTTCTTTCAAACAACATCCCAAGCATGGCATAAGTAGCCTGAAATTATAAAATACTTAGCTGGGCTTTTAGTTATCTACACTGACTGCTAGAATGTAAATTAAGTTGCCCAAATTAGCACATCAAATAACAAAACCAGCCATAAAGCAGGCTGAAAAGCATTAAATGTTTCATATATGTAAGTTTTTAAATCATTTAATTTCTAGAAAAATTTTATTCACAATATAATGTGACAGAAATTGCCACAAGAATGATATACTGATTGCAATAAGGTTGCATGCAGCAGCAGCTTTGTATTTTATAGCTATTTTTGTTTATAAAAATTAAACCTCTCCAGTCATGCTTACCACATGGTCCTAGATTTGTAATGTATGTGAATAACGAATACCATCTAGTTCAAAGAGAAAAATGTCATCATTTTGAATTGAATTATCTGTATGAAATATGAAGTATACTACTGAACCCTGAAACATGCATGTCTAGATTTTCTTTTTGTCCAAATCCAGGCCGTTTGCAATCACCTCCTACTCATATAATGCCAAGAGGATCCGTTTGTAATTGTGGTTGTATCAGCTGAGGTTGCAATGGTGGTGGTAACTGAAGTGGTACCATTGGTTCCACCAACTGTCCTGGGTTTGAAGGTGGTGGAGGAGCCACAATGTTCGTGGTTTCTACAATCTCTCCATTGTAAAAGAAAAACTGACACTGTTGAATGAATGTTTCAACAACCGATTGATGAATCTTGGTGGTAGACAGAAACTCTCGATTTTCAAAATCAGGTCTCATCAAGGTTGGCCAAAAACAGATGGATAAGTTGTCTGCTGTCATTAAGTTGATTTTATTTTGCTGACTAACCCTGAAATTATGAAAGGAAAAATCTTAGAAATCTAAACCCATTACAATGACAGAATCCCAGAGCTAGAAACGATCTCAGATTTAGTATTACCTTTTATCCTAACTGCAAATTTAAACCACCTTTCTTTGTATGCATTCTACATCCAATTGCAGTCATCCCTTGGTATCCATGGGGATTGGTTCCAGGACCCCCCCAAGGATATCTGAATCCAAGGATGCTCCAGTCCCTAATATAAAATAGCACACTATTCACATATAACCTATGCATAACCCCTGCATACTTTAAGTCATCTCTGGATTAATTATAATACTTACATTGTAATATGATAACTAATAATACAATGTTAATAAATAGTTGCTATATTGTAGTTTAAATTTTATATTATTGTTTTTTTCCTGAATATTTTCTATTTGTAATTAGTTGAATCTGTGGATGTAAAACCTGTGGATATGGAGGGACATCTATATGTTGTAAAACAGGACACAGCAGTAAAAACTAATTCCTTATGAGAATGAAAGTTGCACTGTGGGGGTTTGAAAATTTACATATGAAAGTATCTTTAATTTGTATGGGAAAAAAAAAACTTCCCCATGTGACAAATTTAGTAAGTTTCTGGCAAGGAACAGAACATTCTAACTGTATATCCAACTTCTTTGACTACTGTGAGAGATGAAAACATAAACCAAGGTATGCCATCTCTCTCAACTAGCTTTGGAAAAATTACTTTATCATAACCCAACCAGTAGAATTTTTAATTTTCAAAAAAACTAGTATTCCATAAAAACTTTCAAATCATTAAATACCTTGCACATTAATTTCATGTGAAAAAAACACTCAGTTCACAACACTTTCCAGCTTAAAATTCTTACTGTTTAACAATAATTTATAAATGATCATACTTTATTAACTGATTTACATCTAGTCCTTTAAATATGTGAGAAACAACTTCTACCATCAACTATTTGTTAAAAGATGGAAAGTAACTACTAGGCCCAGTTTGGTGTTTCTATGTAGTAGACAAGTGCTAGGTTCTGGAAATACCTATGAAGGTGCAAGCCCTTAGAGTATGGGCACCAGGTCTAATTGAAGAGTCAAAAAGTACAAAGGAAACATATCAGTTAGAGATTAGGGTATCCAGGGAAGGCTTCTTGGAAGAGGGTAATGTTTAAGTTGAGTCAAGGATGATGGGCATGAAAAGAATGGTAACAAGGAAGGGGAATTCAGTTAAAACAATGGTTCTTCAGTGTATATCAGAGTCTCCTGGAGGGCTTGTTAAAACACAGATTGCTGGGCAGTAACTTTTGGTTAGCTGCTTTTAGTTTAATACAGTAGAGCTTACTTGGTTTATAGGGGAAAAGGCAAGGAGATATAACTGAAGAAGTCAGAACCAGACCACTTAATGTTAAACAGTTTGGATTTTATCCTAAGGAAACAGGATGCTATTTAATTGGATATGATCTTTACAGAGATCATTCTGGCATCAGGATCAAAGGAGGATCAGAAAGAAAGTTGGCAAGGAAGGAGCTCAATTACAACAAAACTATAGGTCCCTAAATGAGAAATGATCAAGTCTGAACTAAAACAGTGGCAGAGGAAAGAAAATGACAAAGTAATTTGAGGAAAAAATTTATTTGACACTTACTGAATATAGAGTATGAATTAGTAAACTACAGTTCATTAAAATGCCATAGAAAATATTATAAAGGGTAGACACTTGAAAAAATTGGTATAAATACTAATAATTCCATTCAGTCCTCAGAACAACTTTGTGAGGTATTATTAATCTCATTTATATAGTTAAGAAAATCAAGACTTAGCAAGGGTAAGAATATGCCCAAGGCTACAGATTAGCAATATTTAAAACCAAAGTCTGTTGACTCCATAGTCTGAGATACACAAGCATGTTAAAGAAATGTGATAAAAATATACTTACTATACTTACTATTTATATAATCATTATATGCACCAAAACAATCACATACCTTTTTAGATAAAAATTAGAAAATATAAACTAGAGAACCAAAACTAAATTGTATGTTTAGCTTGAGTCCCCTTTTCTATCTTCTTATCCAATTTGTTACATGTTTGAAATGTGTAGTGTATTTTATTTGCCACCCCAGCCAAAAACCCAAAATAATACCTGTTTAGATGTGTTATCACATATCTGAATACATCATAGTTTACAGGATGAAATTTCTTAACAATTTCTTTCAAGGCATGAAGACGTTCTGTTTTATCTGGGATTTCTGTAAAATTAAAGTTAGTGAAGAACTTGTGTGAAACTTACAGATTTAAATACATTTGATAAAGCTTCCCTACTAAGCTTACAGTAAGAGCTGTCTGAGAATGTGTCTGAAGCATATTAGGATAAACAAAATCAAAGAAAACATTCTAAAGAGCCTGTTAAATTACCTAAATTAAGAAATCACTTCAACTAATATTATCCATTTCTATTAATGTTATCATTTACTACTATAGCCTTTTTACAAGTAAAGCTACCACTGAAGATCAAAGTGACTTAGCACTGACAAAATGAGAAATGGTACATTAGCAATTTACTCACGCAATTTATATAACCAGATATTGATTTAGAATTAACTAATTACCTACAAATCTATTAGACTTTTAATATTCATGCTTCAGATAATAAATATTTCAGGCTTTGTGGGCACAGTTACTCAACCCTGTATTATAGCACAAAAACAGTATTAGACAACAGTAATAAATGAATGTGGCTATATGCCAATAAAAGTTTTGAAATTTTAATGTGATAATAATAATAATAATTTTAATGTGGTATGAAATTTTCTTTTCCTTTTGATAGAAAAACCATACTTGGCTCAAAAGTCTTCCACAAACTGGTGACAGGCTGAATATGGCCCTCGGGCCACAGGTCTGCCTACACTACAATTATCTTTATCTTGTAATCTACTTTGCTTATCAAAAATTTTCCTTTATAGACAATGTAAGAATTTGACTTAGTTATCCCCCAATTCTATGCAATTATAAAACAGAATAACTGAAATGTGATACTGAATCAAATGGGAGATAAGAGATTGCTTTCCTGATCTCCCTCCTTCATTCTAGAGACAAGTGTTCATACCGTATCATTATGGTAGTATAGCCAAGTACTAACAAAGTCTCATTTGTTACATATTATTTCTACATCAGTCATCAAAAACATTCTCAGTTCTGAGGCTACTATTTATGGCCAAGAAAAAAAAATTTAAGCTAGCAATTAAACCATTTACCCAGTTTACATATGGAAGTATGGATAAGACAACCACACCTTGTGACAATATTCTAAACTGTTTAATTTTTAAAAATTCACTGGGAACTTTTAACATAATCAAATCTATAATGAAGCAGGTTCACTTAAGAGAACTTGAAGACTTGCAAGCAAAAGAGAAATATTTAGAAACTACACTAATCTTTGCCACTGAGAAACAATGTAGATGAAGCACTAGGTTAACTGATGCCCAAATAGACCTCAGGTCTCATTTTCCAGATAAATACCTGTTTACTGGAAACATCTGAATAAATGGTGCCAAAGTAGAAATAAAATACCAAATAAGTACCCATATTCTTGTCTTATTTTTATGAAAATGACTTACAATATGTGGCCTGCTATGGTTTGAATGTGTCTCCCAAAGTTCAGGTGTTGGAAACTTAATCCCCAAGGCAACAGTGCTGAGACAGAGGACCTTTAAGAGGTGATCAGGTCATAAGGGCTCTGCCCTCATTAATGGATTAACATTGTTACTTTCAGAAATAAATTACTTTATAAACTACCCAATCTGTGGTATTCTGTTATAGCAACACAAAATGGTTAAGACACAAAGTAAATTTCTTTGACTTACAAATTTTTAAATAATGTGTGCAGACCATCCATAGGCTAATATTTTACTGAAGTACATTATAGATACATTAATTTGAAGGATTTATTTAATTTTCTTAAAATGCTTTTGAGCTTGAATTAAAAAGACAAACCTCAAGCTTCCATTACAATAATTTTCAACTTTCTAAAAGCATTTAAGTCACCTGGGGGGCTAGCTAAAACTGAATATCCTGAGGATGGCCATCTCCAAGAATTCTGACTTTAATTTAGAGGAAAATATTTTTAAAAAACAGAGTTCTAGTAAGTTGAATTTTTATGAGTTACATATTCCAGTACATGACAGATTTTAACACTTAGCAACCAATATTCCCAAACTGTCATTATTTTCATCCCTCTTATAAAAAGGAGTCTTATACTTACTTGCTGCTTCCAAAAGCTCTGGATGAAGAGAATATGGAATTAAAGGATCTGGCAGATCTGCAAAGAAAGCTTTAAGAGCTCCGGCTACAGCATTTACTGTTACTTCCATTGACACTAGATTGATAGTATGATCTATAAGACAAAATTTACAATAAAACGTTAATTTACTACACAATTAAGCTGAACAGCTTTTCTTTTCTTTTCTTTTTTTTTTTTGAGTTAGAGTCTCACTCTGTTGCCCAGGCTGGAGTACAGTGACACTCTCATGCCTACCGCAGTCTCAACCTGCTGGGCTCAGGCAATCCTTCCATCTCAGCCTTCTAAAGTAGCTGGAACTATAGGCGCAAGCCATCACACCTGTATTCTTTTTATTTATTGTAGAGATAGGCCTCAACAAGTTGCCCAGGCTGGTCTCGAACCCCTGAACTTAGGTAATCCTCTTGCCTCAGCTTCCCAAAGTGCTGGGATTACAAGCTTGAGCCACTGCACCCAGCCTAATAGATATTTCTAAATCAAAAGATTAATTTAAGTTGTCTCATTGGTCACTTTTCTTTTTAAAATATACAGAGGCCAGGCTTGGTGGCTCAGCTTGTAATCCCAGCCCTTTGAGAGGCCAAGGCAAGTGGATTGCCTGAGCCTGCGGGTTCGAGACCAGCCCGGGCAACTTGGCCAGACCTCATCTCTACAATAAAAATTAAAAATAGCCAGGCATGGTAGCAAGCGCCTGGAGTTCCAGCTATTTGGAAGGCTGATATGGAAGGATTACTGGAGCCCAGCAGGTCAACACTGGGGTGGCCATGAATATGCCACTGCACTCCAGTCTGGGCAACAGAGTAAGACTCCAACTCAAAAAAAGAAAGAAAGAAAGAAAGAAAGAAAAAAATATATATATATAAAGTTTTGCTCTGTTGTCCATGCTGTAGTGCAGTGACACAATCACAGCTCACTATAGCCTCAACTTCCTGGGATCAAGCAATTCTCCTACCTCAGCCTCCCATGGGGCTGAGATTACATGTGTATACCACCATACCAAGCTTTTTTTTTTTTTTGGTAAGCAACAGAGTCTCAGTATGTTGCCCAGGCTGGTCTGGAACTCCTGGCCTCAAGTCATCCTCTTACCTCAGCCTCCCAAAGCACTCAGATTACAGGTGTGAGTCACTGCACCCAGCCCATTTTCTTTATAGGCTGACAAACTACACAAATCAGGGAAAAGACAACCAAGCAAGACACATTTTCTGTCATAATAAAAATACTTTTAGGCTTATTGGTGTATTGAAGGACTTCACTAATACCTATTAATATCTATCTTCTCTTTCATTTATTTTGTTTCTAATATGCTATTTATAAGAGGCCATGCTGGGCGCACTGGTATGTGCCTATAGTCCCAGCACCTCAAAAGGCTAAGGGAGGATCATTTGAACCTAAGAGTTTAAGTTCAGCCTGGACAATAGAGAGAGATCCTATCACTTAAAAAAAATTAATAATTTTTTTTAAAGGCCATAAGGAACTAGAAAGATAAGAATTACACACACAGGTTGATCCAAAATTTTTTTGAGTGCAGACAGATGGTCAAAGAAAATGTTCAATGGAGCATCTCAGATTGGGGATGTGCTTGCTTAGTAGCCAAGTATAATGCAAATATTCCAAAATACAAAAAAACCTGAAATCCAAAACACTTCTGGTCTCAAGAATTTTGTATAAGAAATATTCACCTGTATAAATTTCAATTTGGATCTTTTAACTTTATAAAATTTTTATATAAAACAGTTTGAATTTAAATTATCAGTGAAGCCAGGTGTGGTGGCTTATGTCTGTAATCTCAGCACTTTGGGAGGCTGAGGCCAGGAGGATCACTTGAACCTAGGAGTTCGAGGCTGCAATGAGCCGTGATCATGCCATTGCACTCCAGCCTGGGTGACAGAGTGATACTCTCTGTCTCTCAAAAAAACCAAAACAAAACAACAAAAAAAAACTTTTATATATATGATATATATATCAGCGAAGTTTCAACTTAAACAAGAATGGAACATACTAAGGGTGCATCATAAGGCTAATTTGGTATCAACAAGTCACTGGAAACTACAGACCAGCACAAAGAAAAAAATTATCCCTGTCACCTAGAGAGAACAATTGTTTTCTTTCAGCTCTTTTCTATGCATTAAAAGAAAAGAAATTCCACATAATCTATGTATTTTATATTGAAACTCACTTTAAGGCAGTATCCAAGGTTATTAAAATTTCACTTTAAAAAAACATTTTGTTTTTGCCAGGTGACATTTAATTATAATGTAATTTCAAATTTGCAGTAAGTCTGCAAAGACACTACGAAGAATCACATATATTCTTAACCCAGAATCACCAATTGTTATCAGTCTGCCCTAAACAATTTTAATGGCTACAAACATTTCCCTAGATTAAACAATTAACATTAATATTCTGTTACTGAACATTTAGATTTATTTCATTAAAAAATATCACTTATGGGCCGGGCTCAGTGGCTCAGCCTATAATCCCAGCACTTTGGGAGGCCGAGGCAAGTGAATTGCCTGAGCCCGGGGGTTCAAGACCCACCTGGGCAACTTGGCGAGACCTCATCTCTACAATAAATCAAAATTTAGTGGAGCCCAGTAGGTCAAGGCTTCAGTGGCCAGGAGCATGCCCTGCACTCCAGTCTGGGCGACAGAGTGAGACTCTAACTCAAAAAAATATATATTACTTATGAAGATGCTAAGAGAAACACTTGAATGCATTAAAACTTATTTAGTCATATTAGGAGCCTTAGTATTAACTACAACCTTGCATTTATTACTGAAAGTGAAATTCTACCAATTTAATAAAGTCTAAACAGTTCTATTAACCTAATATTTTTAAAAATTGGGATACTACACTATGTAACACTCTGGCAACAAAGTTACACACACACACATACACACCACTCAACTTTTGCCATTTCAACAAACATAAGTATTATTTTATATGGCTATCTAGTATTCATTCTGCTATTAGTCACATGAGTGGTTCCCTCAACACTTTTTCTGAAAAAATTACAATGTTGCAACAAATGGCTTAGTTAGTTTATCTTGGTATACTTATACAAAGATTTCTGTAACATAAATTCCTAGAAGTGGAATTTCTCTAGCAAAGTCACTTGAATTTTAACAGATATTCACAAACTGCCTCTCCAAAGGTACCCACAAGCAACAATGTACAAGATACCAGTTTACCAATGATCTTTTTCGCTCTGATAATAAAACAAATAAATACATTTGTTTTAATTTTATCATTGATAAAGGGCAAACATATTTTCCTATACTCATTAGTTGCTCTCTTATGATGTAAACTTCTTAAGCTAGCCATGGGTATTTCAAATCCTCCTCAAGATTATAGTCTGTCCCAATTTTGTTTATGCTTTATCTACACTCTCATACAGAATTTTTACATTTCAGTAAAATTTTACATCTAGATCTTCTAGTATATCATCTTGTTCATGCCTTCTAAGTTTCATATCAAGTTTAGGCTTTTCCCTACAATAAGACCATAAAAACATTCATTTTTCTCCCTAGTACTGTAAGTTTCATTTTTTACATTTCAATCTTTGATTGTATATAGATTTTATTTTAATATGAGTAGAAGGCCAGGCACGATGGCTCACACCTGCAATTCCAGTACTTTCAGAGGCCGAGGCAAGAAGATTGCTTCAGCCCAGGAGTTCGAGACCAGGCTGGGCAATAAAGCGACTCTGCTACAAAAAAATTAAAACAAAAAATTAGCTGGGTGTGGCAGCATGTGGCTGTAGTTTCAGCTACTCAGGGAGGCTGAGGCAGAAGCATCACCTGAACCCAGGAGGTTGAGGCTGTAGTGAGCTGTGATCATGCCACTGTACTCCAGCCTGGATGACAGAGTGAGACTCCAACTCAATTTAAAAAAAAAAAAAAAGAGTAGGAAATTCAGCCTTGTTTTTACTCCTAATGGCTTGTTATTCCAATATCATGAAAAACTTTTTAAATAAATATTGTCTTTGATATACAAAGATCTGATCTATCAGAAGTCAATTTATCGCTTTTCTAAATGTTGTGATGATGATTTATATGGATATAGTATTTTATTTGTGAGCTAGCTTATTGGGCTAGGAATATGAAATTTAGGAAGAAACAGAGTATATGGGCCATAAGATATCTACCCTTACATTAAAGTATTTGTTTTATTGTATTCCCTACAATCTCAGCGTAAGAAATAGTTTCTCATTAATTCAAGAACAAAACCCATTTTACTGCTTTCCATTCCTTTTGGGTCTATGAAGGGCCTTGCTTCCATACTGAATGCCTACTTTTTCAGTACTTTCTTATTTACTAGCTCCTCTTCTGCCTTCACATTTACATTAAAAATACATAAAATGCGATGTTTTCTTGACCCAACTCCCTCTTACTGTTGTTTTCAATCTATTCTTCAATTACAAAAGTATTTTTAAATTTTCATATCATCTTTTTTCTCTTACAAATTCCCAGTACCCCTCCCTAACTCAAAGGCTCTAAAGTAATCAATGACTTTCCTGCTAGTGTGAAGACAACAGACTTTTCCTAGCTCTCCTGCACCTTTTCTGTGGTATCTATTCTATTTAATATTTTATTCCATTCCCAAATTCTTTCCCCTCAACATTCAGATCCCTAGGAAGTTTTCAAATGAAAATCAATCTTCCCATCATGAATTTGAATAAGGAAAAGAGTAAAACAACAATTTCAAGTGACTATCTTTTTACCTTGATCAAACTGCTTTTGAATATTGTCTTGATCGGTTTTGTTCCCGCTAACACGGTAGAGTCCTTCAGTACATAACCCTAAGAGAACAAAGAAATAGACATGCTTTTATAAACACATACATATCAATAACAAAGATGATACTTAATCGTGCATACAACTTAGTAACAAAAATATAGTGGTAAAATAATCCTAAGCATAACTTTTTAGTTTTTAATTGTTTAAATTTTTAATATTACATTTTTTTATTCTTAATACTTTAACATTTTAGGCAAAAAAAAAAAAAAATCAGTAAGGGGATCTGGAACCTCAACTTGATGCTTAACCAAATGGACTTAACAGATAGAACACTTCACCCTACTACTACAGAATACACATTTACTAATTACCAACATGAAACACACTCCAAGGTTGACCACATTCTCAGTCATAAAACAAACATAAATTCTACAAGATCAAAATAATACCATGCATCCTCTCAGACCACAGTGGAATAACAATAAATATCGCCACCAATAAGATCCCCCAAATACACACTAAGACATGGACACTAAGCTACATACTGCCAAACAACTCCTAGGTCAACATGGAAATCAAGAAAGAAATTAAAAGATTCTTGGAAACAAATGAAAACAAAGATACACATTACCAGAGCCTCTGGAATGCCATGAAAACACAAGCGGCAGAGAAGTTTATAGCTCTACACACACATCAAGAAAATACAAAGATCATAAGAGCTGGAAGGGCAAGACCACCAAAACACTAACTTCAGCAGAAGAATTCAGATCACCAAAATAAAGGCCCAATCTCAGAACATGGAAGACAAAGTCATACACAAAAATCAACAAAAAAGCTGGTTCTTTGAAAGAATAAATAAATAAGATTGACGAGCCCCTAGCTGTACTGACCAAGAAAGAAAAAGCCCAAAACACAATTAGAAATGCGAAAGACAAAATCACAACTGATTCCGAAGAGATTCAAATGATTATCAGAAACTACTATGCACACCTGTACGGAAACAAACTCAAAAATCTAAATGAAATGCAGGACTTTCTGACATTACACAACCTTCCAAGGCTGAAAGAAGAAGAAATTGAAATCCTCAATAGAACCAGGAAATTGACTCTGTTGTAAGAAAGCTTCCTATAAAAAAAAGCCCTGGGCTACACCGCTTCTCAACTGAATTCTACAAAACATACAAAGAGGAGCTGATACCAATGCTTTCAAAGTATTCCAGGCAATTGAGAAAGATGGAAACTCTTCCCAAATCATTTTATGAAGCTAATATCACACTGATAACTAAACCTGGCAAAGACCCAACAAGGAAAGAGAATTACAGGCCAATCTCCCTGGTGAATATAGATGTAAAAATTCTCAAAAAGATTCTAACAAATCAAATCCAACAACACATCTCAAGAATCATCCACCATAACCAAGTAGGCTTCATTACTAGGATGCATGGCTGGTTCAACATTTGCATGACCATAAATGTAATTCAATACATCAACAGATGAAAAAACGAGAACCACATGATTATATCATTTGATGCAAAAAAAGCTTTTGACAAAATCCAGCATCCTTTTTTGATAAAAACCCTTGAATACCTAGGCATAGAGGGAACATTCCTCAAGACAGTAAGAGCCATCTATGATAAACCCACAGCCAACATATTGCTCAAAGGACAGAAGTTAGAAGCAGTTCCCCTGAAAACAGGAACAAGACAAGGTTGCCCACTCTCATCCCTCCTGTTCAACATAGTGTTGGAAGTCCTAGCTAAAGCAATCAGGCAAGATATGGAAATTAGGGATATCCAAATAGGAAAAAGAGAAAGTTAAGCTATCCCTTTTGTAGACAATATAATCCTATACCTTGTAAACCCAAGGGAGTCAGTCAAAAACCTCCTTGCCCTCATAAATGGCTTAGGCAAAGTCTCAGGGTATAAAATCAACATGCAAAAAAAGACAGTTGCATTTCTCTATACCAACAACAAATAGAGAGCCAAAGAAAAAGCACAATCCCATTCAGGATACATACATACACGAAATACCTTGGCATCTTCCTAACCAGAGAAGTGAAAAGACCTTTACAACGAAAACTATAAAAGACTACTGAAGAAATCAAAGATGACACAAACACAAACAAATGGAAAAACATTCCATGCTCGCAGATCGTAAGAATCAATATTGTTAAGATGTCCATCTTACCCAAGGCAATCTACAGATTCAATGTGATACCCATTTACGACATTCAGTTCCAGACAAGATGAGTACACCTATTTCTCTCTATACCTCCCTCTAACTACAGCTTAAAAACCTGGGCACAATACATAAAAATCAAACATAAGAAGTCTCTGAATGGTAGCTAGAGGAAGTTAGATTGGCTAATGATCTTGAAACTTGAAGAATGACATGACAGTAGGTTTCCTGTTTTTGTTTGTTTGTCTCTCATATATCCAAACTGGGCCATGAAGAAGGCTACAACCCAGAAATGCCAATAAGCAAAGGCAAAAAAAAACAAAACAGAAACTAAACAAAAATGAAAGGGAAAAAAAAAGGCCAATAACAAGAAAACCCTGGTCTCTCTAATTAAATATTAGAAAAGGTATAGACTAGCAAGAAAAAAATGTTTTTGACTATTATTGCTCTATCAAGTCAAACAGCACAGAATCCCTCCTTACCCTTGGAGGAAGGTTAACTGTTAAGTGGAGGCTAACTGGGTGAGTCTGTGCTTCCTCCCCTGCCAATTAGTAACAAGGATCCCCTTAATCTTTTGGGAGTGTCAGCAGAAGCTGAGTAGAGAGCCTTAACTTCCACTACCACTCCCAGCTAAGAGGTGTCCTACTTTTTCCACCATGGTTTTATCAGTGGAGGCCAAGTGGGGAGTCTGGACTTCCACCCTCACCTTGCAGCCCTCCTCCCCTGCTGGTGCAGTGTCAAAGGAAGCCTGCTAAAACAGAAGATTTTTAGAAAACCCAATGTCTCATAACATAATATCTAAAATGTCTAGAATACAATAATAACAGAACAAAAATCTCTCATCATACCAAAAACAAAGAAAAATCTTACCTTAAATGATAAATGACAACTAACAGATACCAACACAAAGATAATAGTTGAGGAATTATCTGACAAGAGTTTTAAAGCAGCTATTATAAAGTACCTCAGTAACCAATTACAAGCATATCTGAAACACGAAAGATTCGCTTGAAAGTTTCAGCAAAGAAACAATATACAAGAAAGAAATGCCCATTTTAGAATGAAATACAATAAAAACAAAAAACTCACTGAATGGGCCTACAATCAAGACTAAGTGAACTTGAAGATAAACAAACAACAGAAAAAATGAGACTAAAGAAAATGAAGAGCCTCAGGGACTTGTGGGACAATAATAATAAAATATTTCACATTTGTATCAATGGCCAAAAGTCTATACTAGTATACCTTTGCTAAATGGGGAGTACCTCAAAGTATTTCTGAAAGAACTCATTTTGATAAGGCGTGTATTCCTTTTGCTCACTGTAAAAAATATAAACCAAACCAATAAAAAAGTAGATTATGTCAAACTTATCATTCCTGGACCAATATGTCAAGGCCTTTGCACAATTTCTCTCTGGATGGAATTATTTCATTTTTACACAGAATAAGTAAGAATTGAAAGGGAAACAAAGTGTACCTCATATTGGGGAATAAATCAATTATCAGAACTCCAAATGATTATAAAAAGCAAAAATCTACTGACAGAAGTTTCATAAGGCCAAAGTTATATTTTTAAAAGTTATAACTGACACAGCCAATATGAATTAATCTCACAAGTATCTGTATTTATAAAAGAAACTAGATACAAAGAATATATTTGGTTTGTTTCTAATTATATGACATTCTAAAGCAGGCAATTTGTACTGGAGGAAAAAAAAAATCAGAAAAGTGGTTCCTGGTTGTTGGAAGATTAACTGGGAAGGGACAGAAAGGGTGATTAATATTCTGTATCTTGAAAGGTGTGTGGATTAAACAGGTAAATGCTTTTATCAAAATGCATCTAACCGTACCCTTAAGTTAGGTGCACTGCACAGTGTTAACCGGACCTTAAAAATTAAAAGAACTGTGAGAAAATACTGAGCTTTAGTTAGGGGGTTTCTATTCCAGAGTGATACGTATACTTTTTGTGTATTCTAGACTTGAGCAAATGAGTTAATATACTGATGATAATGGGAACAAAGTTTCTCATTGTTAACGAGAATGACTAACACGAAAATGGACACTAGAACTTTGTGGTGGTGGATATAAATTGAAGGTATTTGCATACACTAATGATTTTTAAATACAGATTTAGAAATAAATACAGATACATGAAAGCAAAAGGTACTTTGTGGTGTTGAATAAAAGGTATCAGCATAAACTTGTGTATTTAATATAGATTTAGAAATGAATACAGATACATGTATGAAAATATACATACACATATTTATTTCCTAGCTTTGTCTGCTGAGAGGGCTCATAAGTAGCCCTAGTTCTGGTTTCTAAATACCACTCGCCACCAAAACAAACCAGAGCTCTTTTGAGATAAGGCTGGATCAGGAAAAGTATAATCACGCCTGGCATATCTTGTGCGAGAGAGAAAAAAAAATGCTTGAAGAATTTTGAGGACAAAATTCTTTTTATTTTTTAGAGTCAGGATCTCACTCTCTTGCCCAGGCTGGAGTGCAGTGGCACAATTAAGGTTCACCACAGCCTCGATCTCCTGGGCTCAGGCAATCCCTCAGAAGCCATGAAGAAGCCTAAACTGGAACAATGTGAACACCGAGATATATAAGGACAGTAATAGATTTGAACTCAATGAATACAGTAAGAATACACAAGTCTCTGCCAATATAAACAAATGACAAAGAAAATAAAAACTTGTTCTTACAGTAAAATGCCAACCAATAAACAGGGACAGAACTATAGAGATGAAAAAAATCAGCTGGGTGTGGTGGTACATGCCTGTAATCCCAGCATATGGGAGGCCAAGGCAGGAGGATTGCTTGAGCTCAGGAATAAGACCAGACTGGGCAACACAGTGAGACTTTACAAAATAAAAATATTAGCCAGGAGTGGTGGTTCATGCCTGTAGTCCCACCTATTCAGGAGGCTGAGGATCCCTTCAGCCCAGGAGTATGAGGCTATAGTGAGCTATGATTGTGCCTCTGCGCTCCAGTCTGGGTGACAGGGCAAGATCTTGACTCGGATAATAGAAGAAAACCATCAATTGAAGTCAAAACTAGTAGCTAACAGTTCAATGATGTTTACAAGTATCTCCCTGCATAAGTTATTAAATTCAGGTTTTAACTTTAATGAAGAACTTCAACAAACACCACCAAATGTCAAAATTAACATCACCAGTAGGGACAATCTTCAGATATGATGCACTTGGAAGGGCAAAACAACACTTTGGTGATATCTCACATAAAACTGCATAATTTGAATCTAACAACAAGGAAACACCAGACAAAAACACAGTGAGAGGCATGCTACTAAATAATTAGCTCACTGTTCAAAACTGTCGAGGTCAAGAAAGGAGACTGAGGAACTCTTCCAAATTAAGACACTAAGCACAATGCACCTAGATTCGATCCTGGACTGCCTCCCCATCAACCTGACAGGAAAAAGTATTACGGACACTATAGTATCATGTGATGAAATTTCAATATGTACTGTGTATCAGATAACAGTATTGAGTCTATGTTATTTTCATGATTTTGATCACTGTGTTTTTGTATGAGATTTTCTTATTCTTAGAAAAAAAATTTATATTTAAGGATAAAAGGTCTAATATTTCAAACTTACTCTCAAATAGTTAAGGGGGAAAAAAGGCACATATATATATGGAGAAGGAGAAAATGATGAAGTAAATGGGGTTGAATAAAAATATATGGAAATTCCTTGTATTAGTCTTGCAACTTTTCTGTATGCATAAAATTATATCAAATGTTACCAAAAAAATGGTACTCAGTTCTTTATCTGAGAATTGCCATAAATACAAATGTTTTTATTAGTTCCAAACTAGGCAGCGTCACAGATCCATTTATAAAATAAATCTTAAAATATGCTTATTTTTAACATACTTTGCTAAGTATACACAGTTTAATGGTCAGTTTTATGTGTCAAACATTAATCCAGATGCTGCTGTGTAGGTCTTTTGTTGATGTCAGTTGAGAATAACAATAAGCTGGTTGGGTCTGATTTAATCAACTATAAAGCACAATGACCACTTATGTACCTAACCCTGAATTGTACCCCACATCTTTAAAATAAAATAAATAAATTCCACCTGTGGACTGCAATGCTAGCACTTGCCCACATTTCTAGCCTGCAATTCTTAACTGCTTACCCTGATTTTGAACTTACCTAACCAGCACTACACAATCACTTAAGACAATCCCTTAAAATAAGTCTCTTGTACTATCTTTTACTGGTTCTGTTTCTCTAAAAGAAGCCTGTTAAAGACAGTATAAAAAGAACAAATATATACATTTATAGCTAATAGTTTCTATCTTTCTA
The DNA here is from genome assembly GCA_963574415.1 of Tarsius wallacei. Lineage (NCBI taxonomy): Eukaryota > Metazoa > Chordata > Mammalia > Primates > Tarsiidae > Tarsius > Tarsius wallacei. The sequence continues at coordinate 58,507 of CAUYQG010080655.1, forward strand.
TCTCAGGCATTCCAATGCTGAGATAGAAACATTTCTCAAAAACATATAACTTCTCAATGTCTGATTTAATGGCAAAGTCTTTTCTGAGATCTACTTCCAATTCTTCCACTTCTCTCATTTACATGTCCTAGTATGCTACCTACCAAATAACTATGCCTCACTGTTCTCTAGATAACAGCTGTCCTGACTTTGTGAAAGTATTATTTTATAGAATTAATTCTTCTCATTACTTCATGTCTACACAGCCCATTAAAACGCTTATTCCTCGTTGACACCTTCCCTCCAATCCCTAGTTACAAGCAATTTCTTCTTCCTTTGAACTCCTGTTGAACTTTATCTATAGCTCTATTATCACTTAGTACTTTCTACGTTGTACTACAGTGAAACACATTCTTCTACTCAGCAGCAAACTTTTTAAAAGTCGTAACAGTACCTTTCCATCCTCAAGGTTCTTTACACAGTACAGTGGTTCTCAGTTGGGGGCACACTACACCTCAGAGAACACTTAGCAATGCCTTAGATATTTTGGTTATCAAAATTAGAGAATAGGGATCTACTGTCAGCTAATAGATAGAGGCCAGGGAGGCTGCTCAACATCCTAGAATGCACAGAACAGCTTCTAACAACACAGAATTAAAAAGCCCCAAATGCTAATAAGGCTGAAGTTGAGAAACCTTACAAAGTTTAATTTATTTGCTAAATGAAGATTATAAGGTCTTTAATTATCCATATTAAAATCTTGCCTTTTACTAATAACTGAGTGATCTGAAAAACAAAAATATCAACTAAATTATCTAGACGTGAATTATCCAAGTTTTACCTGACCTTAAATCACACAAAGTATCTATCCTGGGCCTTTAATCAATAAAGGGACTAAAAATCTATACCAATATTCCAAAACTAAATATACAAAATTTGAAAATTTAATATATTACCTTTTAACTGGGTATTATCTTTTTCTTTCATCAGAAAAGGTCACTAAACTTTAATCACCCCACTGTATTACTGCTATCTGAAGTTTTAAAATAGCCTGAGTTCTACTTGAGTTGCTAACAGATACAAAACTAGAGTTTCACTGCCTGTTTCTTTACACTTTCAAGTTGAAGTAATTAAGTCATAAAATAGATTACAAAGGAGATTCACAACGTGTATAAGTAATCCATAAATTAGATAACTATGTCCTTGTGGAGTGTGGAGTGATGTCATCAAAAGTGATGGAGAAGCAATTCCAGGGCTTAGTTGCCGCCCTACAAAAGCGACTAATAGGGTCAGATTCAACTTTTGCAGAACTCAGATTCAATAGGATCTGCCAATAGGGTCAGATTCAACTTTTGCAAAACTCTGTAATCTAGTGGAAAAAAATCACACCAACCAGAAGTAGCGTTGATGAAGAAAGAAGCTTTAAATTACCTACCTACCATCCTTGACACCACAGGTTATTAACAACCATAAGGACAGTAGCCTGCCCTCTTGGGACAGGTTACAAGAATCAGAGAGAGCAATATGAACCTTGTTCTAAAAGAACCATGGTTGTGGATTTCTACCTGTCTGGTGACTTCTGGAAGGAAGAGTACAAGGATTTGCCTTTGTTTCACTCACAAGACTTAGAAAGTACTTTTTTCCCTTGGGTCCAGACTTTAAAGAAACTGATGAATCACCACTAAGCTAATTAAACAAAAACATCAGTGGCAACAAATGACAAAGAATAGTTATAATAATAACTGAGAGAAGTCACTGAACAAGCAAACAACATAACCAACAAATAGCAAAAACAAACCTTGGTAAGGGAAAATAATCTGATTTTCAGGGTTGCTATAATATTCAAAATGTATGGTTTTCAACAAAAAATTAAGAGGTGTGCAAATAAACAAAAAAGTATGGTTCATTACAAGAAAAAAATAAATTAACAGAACCCGTCCAAGAGGAAATCCAGCCATTGCGCTTACTAAACAAAGACTTCAAATCAACTCTTTTAAAAATTCACACAGAGCTAAAGGAAAGCATGAACAAAGAACTAAAGCAGGAGAACAATGACTCAATAAACAGAGAATATCAATAAATACACAGAAATTACAAAAAGGCCCTGGGTAATCCTCTGGGGTCCCCCTCCCACTGTGAGAGTTTTTCTATCCTCTCAATAAATCCTGCTTTCTCACTTAAAAAAAAAAATTATAAAAATTCCCTTAAGATAAATTCTGAAGTTGAAAAGAACAATGAGTGAAATGAAAAATTCACTAGAGAGGTTGAACAGCAGATGTGAGCAGGCAGAAAAAATTACCAGTGAACTTAAGACCAGTGGAGATAATCCAGTCTGAGGAGCAAAGGTGAAAATATGAAATGAGAGAAGCAACTGTAACATACATGGAATCTTCAATAAGATTAACAGTCTATTTTCAGTAACTGTGGAGGTTAGAAGACAATGACATAATATATTTAGAGTGCTAAAAGAAAAAACTCTATAAACCAAAAATTCTGTATCTGACAAAACTTTTCTTCAAAAACAAAGGCCAAAAAAAAAAAACTTTATAAACCAAAAATTCTGTATCTGGCAAAGCTTTTCTTCAAAAACAAAGGCGAAATTAAGACATTCTCAGATAAGTAAAAGTTGAGAGAGTTCATCACTAGTAGATATCCCCTACAAGAAATGGTGAAAGGAGTTAAGGAAGTTCTCTAAGCTAGAATGCAAGGACACTAGACAGTAACTTGAAGCCATAACAATAAATAAATGAATAAATAAATAACAAAGATGATGGCAGCTAGAGAGGGAAATATATAAGTTATATAAGCCAATGATAGTATTCCATTTTTTATTTATAACTCCTTTTTGTTCTAATATGATTTAAAAAGTGCATAAAACAAGAATTACAAGTCTAGGTTAATGGACGATGTGTAAAAATAAAATTTCTGACAACAGCATAAAGGGGTAGAAGGTGAAACTATAAAGAAGCAGAGTTTTTGTATACTTTTGAAACTAAGTTGGTTTTAATTAAAACATGACACATAAATGTAAGATGTTAATTCCAATCTCTCGAGTAATTACTTAAGAAAATAATTTAAAATCTCCCATTAAAAAACAGAAAAGGGTAAAATGGCTAAAAAACATAATCCAACTATATGTAGTCTAACAAGACAATCACTACAAAACCAAAGATACAAATATGTTAAATGTAAAAGGATGAAAAAATAGAATCCATGCAATAGTAATGAAAAGATAGCTGGAAGTGCCTATCCCAATATCAGAAAAAATAGACAAAAATTGTTACAAGAGACATAGAAGGACATTATACATCGATAAAAGGAGGAATCCATCGGTACAATATAATTTTTTTTTTTTTGAGTCAGAGTCTCACTCTGTCACCCATGCTGGAATACAGTGGCACACTCATAGCCACTGCAGCCTCAACCTGCTGGGTTCAGGCAATCCTTCCACCCCAGCCTTCCAAGTAGCTGGAACCACAGGCATGTGTTACCATGCCCAGCTAATTTTTTTATTTATTGTAGAGACAAGGTCTCACCATGTTGTTCAGGCTGGTCTTGAATCCCTGAGCTCAGGCAATCCTCTTGATCCCACCTCCCAAAGTGCTGGGATTACAGGCGTGAGCCACCATGCCCGGCCTTTAAGTAAAATATAATTATAAACATGTGTGTACCTAATGAGAGTCCAAAATATGAGGCAAAAACTCACAGAATTGAAGGGAGAAATATAATTTTCAGCTATAAAAGTTAGAGACTATAATATAATAACCCAGAAGGTTGAGATTGCCATGAGCTGTGATGGTTGTGATCATGCCACTGCACTCCAGCCTGAACAAGAATGAGATCTCGGCTCAAAAAAAACAAAACAAAAAAACTTCAACAAAATATTAGCAAAGGGTGGTTCAACATAAGAAAATCAATTAACATAATAGACCACATTAATAGAACAAAGAGGGGAAACACATAATCATCTCAATTGATGTAGAAAAAAAGCATTTGACAAAATTCACCCTTTCATGTTAAAAACACTTTAAAAATAGTAATAGAAGGAATCTTCAACATGATAATGGGCATTTATGAAATATACTCAAATTAGCTGTGGTAAAATATAGTGAAAAAGAAACAAAGAACTGAGTATCACATGTTCTCACTCATAAGTGGACCTTGAACAATTATCATAATACTATAAGAAAGGGATT
>CAUYQG010080659.1:0-15020 GCA_963574415.1 Tarsius wallacei
GATCCTTCTGCCTCAGCCTTCCAAGTGGCTGGAACTATAGGAGTGCGCTACCACGCCCGGCTAATTTTTTGATTTATTGTAGAGATGAGGTCTTGCTTGCCCAGGCAGGTCTCGAACCCGCAGGCTCAGGCAATTCACTCACCTCAGTCTTCCAAAGGCGCGGGATTACAGGCTGAGCCACTGAGCCTGGCTTGGATCCAGGTTTTAAGTTGATCCCAGTGACCCCAGGACCCAGGCTAGCCATCACAGACCTACCATTTAGGCCAGAAATCACATACCCAGCCTCCAAGTTAGTCCCTACAGACCCAGGCTCCAGTCACCAGTGCAGGTCAAGGCTTCAGACCAGCCCCCTTCCAGACCCATGTTTCACACTTTCCTTAGACTCCAGGCTAGTCCCAATGGCCCCAGGCTCCAGTGGACCCGGAATCCAAACTTGCTCCAGCAGACTCAAGGTCTAGGACCACTCCAGCAGATCCTAATTTCAAACTCTAAGCCCGTCCCAGTGAACTCAGGTGCCTGGCTCAACCTATTGCCAGATCAGCCCTGCATATACAGGCTCCAGGCCCACCCATATAAGCCCAGATGCCAGGCCCACCCAACTGCTGACCCAGGTACTGGGCCAGCCTCCTTGAGGACTCTAGCAGTAAGCCCTCCTACGGATTGTACCAGATGTCTGCCATGAATTTTTTTTTTTTTTTTGAGTTGGAGTCTCACTCTGTCGCCCAGACTGGAGTGCAGTGGGTGCTCCCGGCCACTGCAGCCTCGACCTGCTGGGCTCCGGCGATCCTTCTGCCTCAGCCTTCCGAGTAGCCGGAATTACAGGCACGCGCTACCATGCCCGGCTGATTTTTTGATTTATGGTAAAGATGAGGTCTCGCCAAGTTGCCCAGGCGGGTCTCGAACCCGTGGGCTCAGGCAATCCACTCACCTCAGCTTCCCAAAGCACGGGATTACTAGCTGAGCCACCGAGCCTGGCTTGCAATTAATTTTTAAGTAGGCTTATTGGTAAAGGAATTTCACTGACAGAGTCAATCTACAGTGACTGAAATAAGTCCCTACTTCCTCAAATGTGCAGACACCAATACATGGTCACAAGGATGAAAAACAGTCAAGAAAACATGATACCACCAGAGGAACAAAATAAACATCAGTAACAGACTCGAAAGAAATGGAGATTTATAAACTTCCTTACAAACAAAATAAACTAATTGTTTCAAGGAAACCCAATGACCTTCAAGAGAATGCAGAAAAACAGACAAAATTAGATAATCGATGAATATTAAAATTAGAAATTTAACAAAGAACTAGAAATCATTTTTTAAATGAAAAAATTCTAAAGATGAAAAGTATAATGAAAAAATGCTATAGATGTTAACATTAGAATTAATTTAATAAAACAAACTATTAATTTGAATATGTTATTTGAAAACACACTGTCAGTGGAGAATAAAAGAATAAAAAGAAACGAAGACAGCTTTCAGGACATACGGGGCAACATCATAAGAGCAAATACTTTAATAATACTTTAACAACAAGAAGAGAAGGATAAAGGGCCAGAAACCTTATTTAAAGATATAGGCTATGTGTGGTAGCTCATGCTTATAATCCCAGCACTTTGAGAGACTGAGGCAGGGGCATCACTTGAGGTCAAGCCTGTAAGAACAGCCTGGGCAACACGGTAAGACCCCATCTCTACAGGAAAAAAAAAATTAAAAATTTGCTAGGTGTGGTGGTGCATGCCTGTAGCCCTGAGGCAGGAGGGTTTCTTGAGCCAGAAGCCCAAAGTTACAGTTAACTGTGATTGCATCACTGTGCTTCTGCCTGCACAACCGGATGAGATCCTGTCTCTAACACAAATAAAAAAAGAAGGAAGGAAGGAAGGAAGGAGAGAGAGAGACAAAGGAAGGAAGGGGGGGAGGGAGGGAGGAAAGAAGGAAGGAGGGAAAGAAAAGAAAAGAAAAGAAAAGAAAAAAAGAAAAGCAGCTGGGCATAGTGACTCAAGCATGTAATCCAACACTTTGGGAGGCCAAGGCGAGAGGATTGCCTGAGCCCACGGGTTCGAAACCAGCCTGGGCAATTTGGTGAGACGTTGTTTCTACAATAAATCAAAAAATTAGATGAGCATGGTGGTACATGCCTGTGGTTCCAGCTACTTGGAAGGCTGAGGCAGAAGGATCACCTGAGCCCAGCAGGTCAAGGCTGAGGTGGCTGTGAGCATGCCACCGCACTCCAGCCTGGGTGACAGTGAAATTTCAGTTCAAAAAAGAAAAAAAAGAAAAAGAAAAGCAGAAAAATTTCCAAATCTAGGGAAAGATACAAATATTTGGGAACAGGAAGTTCAGATTCAATTAAACCAAGACTACACTATAATATATTGTAATCAAACTGTCAAAGATCAAAGACAACAAGATGACACTTAAAGTAGCAAGAGAAAAGAAGCATATCATATATAAGGGCGCTCCAATAAGGCTGGCAGTGTAAATTCTTAGGAAGAGAGAGTGGGATGGTATACTCAAAGGAATTAAGAAGACAAATTTCCAGCTAAGAATAATATACACAGCATGTCTCTCTTTCAGAATTCAAGAAGAGATAAAGACTTTTCTAGATCAACAGACAGCAAACTCAAAAAAACTGAAGGAATTCATCACCACCAGACTTCCCTTATAAAAAATGTTAAAAGGAGTTTTTCAGGCTAAAAGAAAAGGATGCTTATTGGTAACACAAAAACATATGAAATGATAAAACTCATTGATAAAAGTAAGTAGATATTCAAATTTAGAATAACATAATACTGTAATGGTAGTGTATAGATAACATATCTTCAGTATAAATGATAAGTGAAAAAAATGTTAAAATAATAATGCCTATGATGTTTTCTTAAGGTGTATGTAATATAAGAATATGTAAATTATAATATCAAAAGCATAAAATACAGGGTTGAGTGTAGAGTAAAAATGTTGAGTTTTTTTTATATGATCAAAGTTAAGTTGTTGTCAGATTAAAAATAGCCTCTATAACTATAATGTGTTTTATATAAACCTGATGGCAACGACAAAGCAAAAACCCCTAGTAGATACACAAAAGATAAAAAGTAAGGAGCCAAAGCATACCGTTAGAGAAAATCACCTATCACAAAGGAAGACAGCAAGAAAGGAATAAAGAAATCAATGAACAAAAGCAAAATAAAACAAATAAAAACCCAGAAAATAATTAACAAAATAGCAGTAACAAGTCCTAACCTATCAATAATTACCTTGAATGAAAATGGATTGAATTAATAGATCATAAGATGTAGAATACATAGAGAGTGACTAAATAGATCATAAGATGTAGAAAATATAGAGAGTGACTAAATGGATGAAAAACAAGACTCAACTAGATTTTGTCTACAAAAGACTCATTTTCACCCTTTAGTACATACATAGATTAAAAGTAAAGAGATGGAAATGGATATTTCATAAAAATGGAAACCAAAGGAGGGTAAGTATACTTACATCAGGCAAAATTCTCTTTAGGTACCAAAACTATAAAAATAGACAAAGAAGTTTCTGGTAAATGATAAAGGGTAAAGAGTTCAATTCATCAAGAGGATGTAACAATTGTAAATAAATTTGCCACCAATATTGGAACACCTAAATATATAAAGAAAATAATAGATTTTAAAGCAGTTCTATACAAATTTTGTGGTTCTATATACGTTTTAGGAATTTTTTTTCTATTTCTATAAAAACGTTATTGAAATTTTGATAGAGATTGCATTGACTCTGTAGATTGCTTTGGATAGTATGAGCATTTTAACAATATTAATTCTTCCAATCCATGAACGCAGGGTACCTTTTCATTTATCCCTGTGTTCTACTGTTTCTTCCTTTTTTAAATTTTAAACATGTATTTAATTTAACATATTCAAAATATTATCACATCAACATATAATAAATATAAAATGATTAATATATATTATATTCTTTTTCATGGTAAGTTTTGAAATACAGTGTGTCTTTATGCTTGCAGCATACCTTAGTATACACACTCATTTTTTTTTTTTATTTTAAAGATGTACAAATCAGGGTTAGGAATACAAATGTTCACTATGCAAGTACCCTTGTTGATGAGGTGTGCTCTTCTCTCCTCTAGCAATTTCCCTCAACTGCCAACCCCACCCCCACCCCTGACAATTTCCCACTACTGCCAATCCCTTTCTTATAGTATTATGACAGTTGCTCAAGGTCTGCTTATAAGTGAGAACACATAGTACTCTGTTCTTTGTTTCTGTGATAAATCACTGAGTATGATAGACTAAATTCATCCAAGTTGCTGCGAAGTCCATATGTGTATCTTTCTTTATGGCTGCATAATATTCCATTGTGTATATGTACCATATTTTTTATCCAGTCCAGCTTTGATGGGCAGCGCGGTTGGTTCCATGTTTTTGCTATTGTGAATAGAGCTACAATAAACATGCATGTGCAGGTATCTTTTTTGTAGAATGATTTGCGTTCCTCTGGGTATATTCCCAATAGGGGGATTGCTGGGTATTATGGAAGGTAAATTTATAGTTCCTCCAGAAATCGCCACACTGTCTTCCAAAGAGGTTGCACTATTTTGCATTCCCACTAGCAGTGTAGAAGTGTTCCTTTTTTCTCTGCATCCTCATCAGTATCTGTTGTTGTTTGTTTTATTAATGATGGTCATCCTTACTGGGGTTAGTTGGTATCTCAATGTGGTTTTGATTTGCATTTCTCTGATGATTAGTGAGGCTGAGCACTTTTTCATGAGACACTAAATTTTCAACTAACAAACAAAAAAATTGTGTTTCATGGAAAAATATGTTCTAATAGTCAAAGTTTTTAAATTTATATTTAAATAAATTATATTAAATGAAAACTTCAGATCCTCAGTTGAACTAGCTATAGCCCTGAGATCAATAACCACAAGTGGCTAGTTGGAAGCATTGCTCGTGAATGAAAAAAACTGACCTCCTGGGCCTCTGGGAATATCTGCTTATACAGAATGAATGAGAATTTATCTGTCCTTGAAGTAGCGGCAGTAATAGTAGTAATTATCTGGAGATGTCACAGGCAAGATGAGAGAGGGATTTAGAGCTTGAAGAAAAGCAAAAAAGAAAATCCAGGGGGATTAGATTTCTATTACAGAGTCTCATACCCCAGGAATAACTCCTTTTTAGCAGTCATTTCCATGTTCATTAATACATTGTTTGTGTGATTAGTTGTTTAGAGGCTGACTCTTTTGCTAAGGGATAAAGGATCTTGGTAACTTTTCATGTATCGGCTGCTCTAACAGATGCTGGAGAGGATGCAGGGGAAAGGGAACACTTCTACACTGTTGGTGGGAGTGTAAACTAGTACAACCTCTGTGGAAAACAGTGTGGCAATCCCTAAAATATAAAAAAATTGACCTCCCAAACAACCCAGCAATCCCCCTTCTGGGAATATGCCCAGAGGAACTCAAATCACTCTATGAAAAAGATACCTGCACATGCATGTTTACTGCAGCATTATTCACAATAACAAAATCATGGAACCAATCATACTGCCCATCAGAAGTGGACTGGATAAAAAAATGTGGTACATATACCCAATGGAATGTTACACAGCCATAAAGAAGAACAAAATTATGAACTTAGCAGCAACTTGGATGGATTTAGAATCTAGAATACTCAGAGAGCTATCACAGAAACAAAGAACTGGGTACCACATATTCTCACTCATAAGCAGACCCTGAACATTTATCATAATACTATAAGAAAGGAATTGGCATTAGTGGGAAACTGCCGAGGAGAGGGCACACTTTATCAATAATGGAACCTGATCTCAAACCAGGTGAGGTGGGGCCTAAAATTTACCTATACAATGAACATCTGTATACCTAACCCTGAATTGTACCCCACATCTATAAACTAAATTTTTTAAAAAGAGGAAATTGTTCCATGAGGGTGAGAAATGTGTCTTTCTCAATCACCATTATGTCTATGGAGCCTTGCACAGTGCTTGTTATCAGAGCTCTCAGTATTGTTGAAACAATATGTGGAAATTTGCACTAAATCCTTTGAGGGACAAGGTGGTTTGGGGGATATGAGATTTTGACCAGCATAAGCAATCAGCCCAGGCAGAGGGTTAGACTGGTAAAGGCAGCGTACAGCCCACAGTTGAGCTAAAAACGGGGAACTACCATATTGAGTGGAATGTTTCCATTTCACAGGTAAAATAATGTGAGGTTTCATCTACTGTTTTTTTCATCAATGTTTTATACTTTTCAGTTTACAGGTTTTTCTAATAGGTAATTAAGGTTAAATGAGGTCATAATGGTGGTGTTCTAATCCAATATCATGAATGTTTTTATAAGAACAGACACTAAATAGCTCATTCTGTGTGTGCATGTGTGCATGTATCAGTGAAAGTCTATGTGAGAACGTAGCAAGAAGGTGGCTCTCTGCAGGGAGAGTGCCCTTACCAGATACAGAATTGACTAGAACCTTGTTATTGGACTTCCAGCCCCCAGAAGTGTGGATAAAATGAATTTCTGCTGTTTAAAAAACCCAGTCTTTTGTTATGAGTGTCCACACAGACTAAAATGAGAATGCAAGCTCATATCACATGAGAGAAAGAGGTTTCTCTTGGAATCACTTTCTAGGAATAAGTTTTCTCTAAAGGAACCAGTTCAATACGATGAGCCGAAATAAAAACAAAACACAGTGTATAATGAACCATTAGCAACCATTCTGTGTGCGCACGTAGTATTCATATGCTGTTGTACTCAGGACCTAGACGTTAGGAGTCGGGTCTAGGAATTCAAACTCTGTGGATGTCCACAGCCAGGCAAAAAACTATGATGTATATGTCCTCTGCATATTAGGTCAACCATGAACCTAATTTCTGGAGAGCAGTATTACACAGTCACCAGCACATTGTGGAAATGCCCCCCCGCCAAAAAAAATCAGCAATATAAAATTGGTGAGAAGCAAGGGGCAGAGTGTTATTATTATCATTTTATAGAGTAGAAAAAAATGTGCAGCAAAAAGGTCAAGTATCCCGTTCAAAGTGGCACAGAAGAGCAGAGTTGAGCCCCAGAATTATTAACTTCTGTTTTCTAATCTAGTGGATTTGAGGTTATAGAATCCAACTAGGAAGGTCAAGGTATCAGTTTTATGCCATGAGACTGTTACGCTACATATGTTGCTTCTATTCTTCTGTCTCCTCACCCGGGAGTCACTTGATGACTTTGGCCTCAGCAGTTTCCCCATCCTGGGAAACCTGAATCTGAACCTAGACACTATATTAAAAGTCAGTACTTCTGACTGACTGTGAATTTCAATTCTCCTGAACCCTAGGCTACTCAATAGTTTTATTTAATTAGAATCTCCTTGTGTTCTGTCTGTGTTTCCTTTGTTGAAAAATGGCCTGGTGATCTCTTTGGAAGAGTGTGAGGGCTTCCAGTGAGGGATACCTGGAAACCTGCTCCAGGACTAAATATCTGAAGCAATTTTCAGGGCTACTGAAGGGTATGTTGGGCATGATTGTTTCCACACTCTGCACTGAGCTCAGAGCTTCTGGAATTTTGTGCTAATGTCTAGATAATTTGAAGAAGATAATTAATAACAATGATGCCTCCTGAAAAGGGTGTTGTAATAATTAAGTTATGGTTATTATTATTGTTGTTGTTGTTATTATTATTTGCTCCCGATGTTTTGGTTTTGTTGACCATGTCTTCCTTCAAATTATTTCTTCTATTGGCTCAGAGACCATACGTTTATATCTGCAATAGTCACTTTCTTTCTTTATTTACTTCTGTCTGCTACTCACCCAATGTGGAAAGGATTCTGGAATTCAGGTCTTTGTGAAAATTTTAAAATGATGTGAGAACAACAAGCCTTATGTCTATCAAATCAGGGCTTCATTCTGCTTTGTTGAGTTAACTTAGGCATAACTATATACAGCAATATAAAAAGGGGTTATTGGAGAGTTCTGGGTTCAACTTTTAGTTCCTTCCCATAGAAAATCTGGTAAGAAACTTTGTGACTAAAAGAATAAGTGACATTTGTTCTGGTGCAGTGTTTGATTGTTTTTTCTCTAGATGTTGATAATCCTTTTTGTGTGTACTTTGATATACTTTGATAAAATCTGTTGCCTCTTTGTTTTAGTGTTTTTATTACTATCTCCAGATTATTCTCAAATTCTACATTAGGTGGTTTTTAAAAGTTAGAGAACTGAATCAAACTCTGTAATTTTCCAACATGAATTCCCTTACACTAACAGGGTGTCCTACAATCGTATTCAATTATGACACCCAAACTGCTTAGAGTTATGACAGGTGGCACAGGGTAAGGGCTTTAGAATTCTCACACTTCCCCCCACTTCAGATGTAGGCTGTCCCAGGTGTCTGCAAGACACTTGCAACTTTTCCTAGCTAATTACAAATTCAAGGGCTCCCACGACCCCCTCTCAGGTTTGGTAATTCACTAGAATGGCTTACAGAATTCAGCATTATTACAGTATTATTATATAGTATGATTATTATTGTAGTATTATTATAAAGCATACAACTCAGGAACCGTCAAATAGAGGAGATTCATAGGACAAGGTCTGAGGGTGGGGTGAGCCTACAGTTTACATGCTTACAGCTCAAGAGCCTTCAACTGCTTCAGATCTCTAACCAGATGATCTCATGGTTTTTTAAAGACTGGTGAGAGACTATTGAGGTAATTAAGGTGTGAGATGGTGAATTCATACTAAGCTGAAATAAATGAAGGTGAAGAAGAATGATCACATTCAGAGTACATATGGATGGAAGGGCCAAAGCATTTCCAGACCTTCAGTATGGAGGGAAAAGCAGAGTCAAGAGTGACTCTAAGGTTTCTGGGCTGAGAGGTTGGAAGGATGTGGTTTAATCAATGATAGCAAGAAAATCTGTGATCAGAGCAGTTCAGGGTGTCACGGATGGGGTGTGTGTGGGGGGAGGGGAAGATCAGAGGTCAGTTTTTGATATATTAACTCTGAGATGCCTAATAATATCTAAGTCCAGTAAAGAGTTGACTACACAAGTTTGGAAACAGACGAGTGGTTTGGGTTATAGAAATCCTTTTATTTTGTTGTTTTTTTTAAGTCATCATCTCACACTGTCATCCATGATAGAGTACAGTGGCAAGATCATGGCTCACCATAGGCTCAAACTCCTAGGCATAAGTGATCCTCCTGCCTCAACCTCCTGAGTAGCTGGGGCTACAGATGTATACTACCTTGCCCAACCAATTATATTATATTTTATTTTTTTTGTAGAGATGGGGTATTGCTTTGTTGCCTAGGCTGGTCTCAAACTCCTGGGCACAAGCAATCCCCCAACCCTGGCTTCTCATAGTACAGGGATTACAGATGTGAGCCACCAGGCCCAGACTAGAAATACTTTTGAAACTTCGGGCAAGTAAATTTTACTTAAAGCTGGGAAGCTAGATGAAATCACCAGAGCAGTGATTACTTACAAAAAATAGAAGTCCAGAGATTGAGCCCTGGAGAAGTCCAATATTGAGAAGTCAAGAAGAGGAGAAGATGCATAGAAGACTGAAAAGAAGTGACTAGTAGGATAAGAAAAAAAAAAAAACTAAGGAAACTCTGATATACTGTAAGCCAAGTGAAATGAATGTATTGAGAAAGGAGTGATCATCTCTTCCAATTGTTGTTTAACAGGTTCAGTAAATGAAGACCAAATAGACCAAATGAACCACTTGATGAAAGTGGATGTCATTGGTGACAATTATAAAATATTTGTGTGTGTGTAGTGGTGTGGTGATTGGAGTGACCTTAAGAAATAATGAAAAAAGAAAAATAAGGATATGTTTAAAGTTATTTCAATAAATGTTGTTTATAGAGCAGTAGCTGTTAGGGAGAGTGGAGTAAAGAAATATTTTTGCTTGCTTGTTTTTAGGATAGGAGAAATAATGGGACATTTGTAGAGAGGGAAATAGGATGATATAGAGAATCATGGGGAGAACTGCTGCATCATTGTCTTTGTGTAGGTGAGAGTGTATGAAATCTAATATACAAGTGGAAGTATTGGTTTAAACCAGGAGCATGGAAGAACAGCAAGGTGGAAAGGAAGATTCTGGTAGGTGGGAACGTGTAATGGGAATCTGCAGAGCTTCCAGAAAAAAAGAGAAAATGTGAAGTAGTCATCCAAAGGAGTGAATAAATGAATGATTGGGCTATACAAATGTATACATATGATATAAAATATAATATAATATAATATAATATAATATAATATAATATAATATAATATAATATAATGTAATAGGAGCCACTTTGAATTCATTTTAAGACCCATCACAAGCCGGGCTCGGTAGCTCAGCCTGTAATCCCGCGCCTTTGGGAGGCTGATGTGAGTGGATTGCCTGAGCCCGCGGGTTCGACTTGGGCAACTTGGCGAGACCTCATCTCTACAATAAATAAAAAAAAAAATCAGCCAGGCATGGTAGCACGTGCCTGTAATTCCGGCTACTCGGAAGGCTGAGGCAGAAGGATCACCGGAGCCCAGCAGGTCGAGGCTGCGGTGGCTGGGAGCGGCCACTGCACTCCAGTCTGGGTGACAGAGTGAGACTCCAACTCAAAAAAAAAAAAAAAGACCCATCACAGTGGTTGTGTATTTTGCCCTAGTCATATTGAACTGCATAGGTACAGAGTTGGAGTAGGAGGAGATTAACTAGGATTGTGATTTTGTTAGATACATACAGAAAAGCAAATAAGAAGCAAAAATCTGGGTGATTTACAAAGGACCAGGTAGTTTAAAGTGGGTAAGAAGGGAAGTGAGGACATGGGAGTTGACAGTTGTTGAAAGGTTGAGGTTTTGTTGGGGTTGGGAGACTAAAGGAATAAACTGGAGGGATTGAAGATAGCAGAGTGAGAGACATGAAGCTGGGATTGTGGAGAGATTTTATTACAAAGGGTGATAGAGTGCTCATAAGATATCAAGGTGAGTTAGGGTAGAGTATAAGATCAATGAAGGAAAGAAACTCAGAGCTCTAAGAGGTCAAATTTTTCATGAGATAATCTACCTAATCACCAAAAAAAAAAAAAAAAAAAGGCAGGATAAGTACAGGAGTGAGTGAGTGTGAGCCAGGAACTAAAATTGTTTAGAACTAAGGAGATATAACCCAGATAGGGGCTGGTAGGGAGGTCATTGGACAGCAGCAGTGATGAAGGGTAGAGTGAGACAGTCTACTGAGATTTAGAGTTGGAATTTTCTCCAGAAGAGGGAGGGAGAATGAGCTGGAGACAGCAGAGAAGAGCATGCAGATGACTTATCTATGTATTGACCAGTAGGATAAGAGCTGTGGGGGAAAACATCGGGACCATGTGAGAGGGCTGCAGGGGAAGCAGTGTTCCCCAGGAAAAGCCAGATTCTAGTTAGAGCAAGAATAGAAAGAGAATGCTCAGAGAACAGGTTCTGATTATTAACCGGTCTTCTTAGTGACCTTCCTTATAGTATCCAAGTGAAAAGGCCACCATAATCTATGCATTTAAAAGCTATCGTCCAAAAATCTGTACATTCAATCTGCTATTTTGTTTGTATCCATAATATTAGATGCAAAAGAATATTTATCTTTGGGACATTTTCTTCTTACATAGTCCGGCTTAAAAGGACGATGGAAATGCTGTTTATTAGCAAAGATTTTGACTGTGCAAATTATCTTTAACTACTTAAGTGACTTCAATAGATCAAAAGTAGGAAAAGCAATCTCCATGCTGAGCTATGACTTTAAAGGCTTTTATATCTGGGAGGTGTTAGCAGGGCGGAAAACCAAGGCTTGTGGATTACTTCTCTGACCAAGGTCAAAAGTAGAAATTGTGAAGGAGTAATCATCTTGTAAACCTAGGAGTTTCCTGAGCTGTTGAAATTAGTTTACAAATATACAAAGCAAAAGGAGAGCCCAGCCTTGTAAATTGTGGGTATTTGTTCATGTTTGTTAATTTCCTTTGTGTAATAAAATGACTTTCATTTTGTAAGCCAGTATTTAAAGTTTTAGCTTTCTTCCAATTGATATGCCACAGGCAATAAATTATGCTCACTGCTGCTAAAAACAAACCAGTTTTTTTAAAAAGCAATAATTACCAAAGACCAGAATTACAGTCAACATTAAAATGGATAATGTTGGCCTGCAACTCTTTGCCTGCCTCTCTTACTACCCAAATGGAAATTGGTATTTACAAACTGCAAAACATGCCCCAAATTGTTGGCTCCAGTGTGCCAAGAACTTTGAAAGAGCAATGCTGGAATAAACCATATCACTCCACCATCCCGTCCCATTCCCATAGTGAGGGCTTACATGGTCCTGCTTTTGGTTTCTGTCATACTACCTCAACTTCAGCACACCAGTCTTTCATCTGTCCTCTAACTGAAATGTCTAACTTTATTTTACAAGTTCCATGCCGTGGTAACCCCCTTCCAGTTCTTTCTTCCTATTTTCATTCTCTGTTTTACTGGGAAGTCCTAAGTGAGTAGCATGAACATGAAATTGGGGTGAATTAAATGCTGAAAATTGCCTTTGGATTCTGGAGAGCACTGGTGATTTTGCATTCTGCTCTTTTTTGTGACCTTGGATAGAGCTATGTGGCAGACGACACTTTCTCTAAAATTCTGCATTTACTTACCTACAGTAGAGTTGGCTGTTTGTAGTCTGGATTTACTCTTGTTTCAGGGTACTTTTAGAAGCTCCATTGTGATTAGGCTACAAGCTGGGGAGTTAAAGATGAGATTCTTTGCCTTTTACCTATTTTTAAAAATAAGTGTATATACCCTTCTTGCTCATCTGTCTTTGTGAGATGTACATATATAAAGGTATACGTGGTATTCTTGGCATCAAAAAGTTGAAAGAGTTCTATCCATTTGGAAATGTTGTAGTGAAATATTATAATGCCAGTAGCTCATAAAAAAGAATATTTGGGACCCCGTTAAGAGAATTATCAATTGTCCCTTACCTGACCTTTCTCTTTCTCTTTCTTGCATTGGCAAGGTAATTAAGGAAGTGTTACACTTGAAGGGGGAATGTATTTGCCTTTATGAAACTCAAAAGAAGCTTTCCTTTTGTAAACTAAGCTTAAAATGTTACAGCTTTTGCTCTCATGGTTTCAATGGAAATTGTGAGGTAGTAAAGAATTTCTGCACTATTTTGAACTCCATGAAACAAATAACTTTGAGTGTCTTCATTACTTTATCCCGACATCACAGGGAAATCACAATAATTGACGTTGGACTTGTAGTGGCATACTATGAAATAATGAAAATTTTATTTGTTCTGAGATTGAGTAACAATAACAATTACACGTCAAAACTACTCTTGAGGTCAGCTATAGAAACTTACCTCAGAACCAGGCTAACATGAAAATTATAAATATAAAATTATGGACCATCTAACTTCTGGCAGGATTTGAAGCCCAACTTGAGAAAACTTTTTGATGGAAAACTTCAAGTAAATAGAATATTCAGAAAATAGGGGTATTTCAACCAACGAATTAGTTTTCACTATTATTTTAGTCATGTCATACAACAGGTGTTCTTTTTTCCTTGAGTTTAGTGTTCATAACAGAATTTTGATAGTTAATTGTGGTTCAAGGTTTCAAAGTCATCCTTATGAACATCACTCTTCACAGGGGTAATGTGGATGTGTAGTTTTAAAATAAATTTCACATCTTTCATCTCATTTGATTGTTAATGAAGATAGAACAGCACTTTACAGCCAAATGGTAGACATAAACATTGTAGAAAATTGTACTAGAAAATTTCTAGGTTCCCCTTTTCCATTCTTTTTTTAAAATTATTATCAATATCAACTTATTTTTCCATCATCTACACCTAATACATGAGCAACTAAATTTCTGTTTACAATTGATCCAGGTTGAATATAGAATATACAATTGAATATACATGTCTATAATGACTTTCCTATAGATAAGAAAGGAGCAGATTCAATTTCAGATAGAAACTCTAAGGGAGGATGAATGTATAACTTTGTCTATAAGTATAACTTTTTGTGTTTCTTCCCTCATAGGGAAGATTTTAGTAAATCTGCAAGATTTTAGTAAATCCCTTCAGTTCTCCAAAGTTAAGTTTGGATTAGAAAGCTATGGAGTATATAAATGAGCTTAATGTAATTATTAAGCTGTACTATTTTCAATTTATTTTATTTAAAGATTTAATTCACCATCTTATTTTTTTTTTATCACAGATCGAAATTTAACAAGTGTAAGAAAAATGGTGGGACCATTTGATTTAATTTAATATAAAATAATTTTTAAATTGTCAAGTAATGTATTCAGTTTCCTTTAGGTGTCTACTTCTATGCTAGGTGCTATTAGAATCATATAAGATATATATATGTCGGTCTTTACTTCAAAGTGCATCTTGCTGAGGTGTAACTTGTACACATAAAACAGATGATATGCAAAGAAAGATACTAAAAGTGTCAAAATTCATGGTATATACCAAAACTTTTACAACTTCCATAAATCCTCAGGGTCTCTTGTTAAATGTAGATTTGAAGCCGGGCTCGGTGGCTCAGCCTGTAATCCCACGCCTTGGGAGGCTGAGGTGAGTGGATTGCCTGAGCCCGCGGGTTCGAGACCCGCCTGGGCAGGTGAAACCTCATCTCTACAATAAATCAAAAAAATTAGCGGGCGTGGTAGCGCATGCCTGTCGTTCCGGCTGCTCGGAAGGCTGAGGTGGAAGGATCGCCGGAGCCCAGCCGGTCAAGGCTGCGGTGGCCGGAAGCGGCCACTGCACTCCAGTCTGGACGACGGAGTGAGACGCCAACTCAAAAAAAAAAAAAAATGTAGATTTGATTCTGTAGGTAAGGGATAGGGTCTGAGATTATTCGTTTCTAACAAGTTTTCAGGTAAAATGATGCTGGCTTGTGGATCACATTTTGAGTAAGAAGACTATAGTTTAAAGTCATTCAATAGAAATATAACTTGAGCCAGAAATGTGAGTCACATGTGTAATTCTACATTTTCTAA